>QMFL01000014.1:199606-315889 GCA_011392555.1 Penicillium rolfsii
GCGAAAGAGAAGTAAAAGAAAAGGGTACGGAGTTATAAATTGGCGGACCTTCGAGACAACAGCATGGCAGGCCGGACTGCCATCACGTAGTCGTGAAAGCAGTCGAAGGGGGAGCTGGTAACTGCTGCTGCTCCTGCAGCTCCTCCGGCTCGGTAGCAGCATCCTCACCAGTCGCAGGAGAATTGTAGTAATTGTTATTTGAAGAATATATTTCTCCCTTTTTATTGATCGCATTGCGAAGCGAATCAATGTACGTGCGGAACTTGACAATCTCGCGCAGGAGATACGACGACTTCCGCTCCCAGTTGGCCATCGCCTTCGCAGAATTGGGGTGACGCGGTGAGAAGGCCAGGTTCATAGCAGATCGGAGCTCGTTGTGTCGCTGAAGATCGTCTTCAACGTTCTGCACATATGCCTGCAGAGCCTTAAGTTGGTCTTCCTCTGACTGGTGAGAGGCGACCATGCTCTGCTGTGGCGGACTCCAGTCGCTAATGTGCACGCGGTCCGCGGGCAGCTTAGGCCGTACGACGCCTTGATGGTCCAGGGAGCTGCGAATGGAGCTCTGGATGCTGGGACGTGGGGCGCCGGAGGATGGTGGTGGTGAGCGGCTCTCGGCATTGACCAGGGCACTGTTGATGACAGCCTCACTCCAGCCATACTCGATGTTGCTAATACCGCCTACCAGAGGCTCCTTGGAGAGTCGGGCGCTCCAATAGTTGGCCGTCGAAACAAACTCCCGTACAATCTCCGGGGTGCCAGCTTGGAAGAGGTGGACAGCGCCGGTAGGTAGGCTCAGAGCCCATACATGCGGACGAGACTTGGAGTAACCCGGCGGCGGCAAGGCGCTGGCGATTGTCTGGCGCAGCATGAACTTCCAAATCTCCTCCGCATTTTCAGTCCAGTTACCACCTCCAACGACAACGCCACCACGCTGCTTGGCCTTCTGTCGCATAGACTTGGAGGCATTGTTGAATGAGAAGAGCCGCATCCAGCCCTGCTGGATGACAGCAAAACACTCGTTCCAATTGCGATCTTTGGCACGCTTGTCCACAGCATCCAAATGGTGCTTGTGCTTGACACTACCTTCTTTAGCCCAAGGCGCACCAGCCAATGCCAATGTCTCATCTTCCAGAAGAGGAGCGGTTGGTTCCTCATAACTATAGATAGACGGGGCAGAATCTTCACGGATGATAGCCTGACTCAGGGCATTGGCGAAACCAATCGACTGCTGATACTCGCCACGAGGATACTCGGAGCCAAATGAATCCACCGAGGCCGAGGTGAACTTGCCCAGCGAATACTTGCTCCAGGTGCTGGACGCAGTCGGACTCCAGACGGAGGACTGGTCATCTAGACTGGTTCTACTAGAACCCATCATAGATGGAGGATAGAGTCGAGCGCCTCGAGAACGAGGTTTGGATGACCATCTCGCGGCAGCATGGCGAGAATCTGCCGAACGGCCACGGGGGAAAATATCCGAGCCGCTCTTACTGATGGTGCTGGGGCTTCGGCGCAGAGTACCCGATACAGGATTGAGAAAATTGCTCGACGCCATACGGGTGACCTCCTTCTCCGGTGGCGCACCGTGGAGAGGGAGTCTGTCCTTTTGAATGCACGAATAGAAATCTTTCAGGACCATCTCCACCTGCTGCTCCCATGCTCGCACAGTTCCTGTGAAAGGGGTAGTGACCAACGGACCAGCATCGACGTCAGCTGTATTATTGCGAGCGGTATTATCATCCAAGGAGCCACGGGCATCTGCGGGGAAGGTTTGAGAGCGAGCCGAGGTGGGTGCTGAGTGTGCAGACTCGGCAGTAGGTACAGTCTTGGATTTTTGAGGCCGCAAAGTCTCAAATCCTTCGGGTGCCGCATCCATGGCCACACGGTGGATTGTGGGCATGGTGTTGCGAACGAACTGAGATTTGGTCATCTTCTGCTCAATGTCCGCCAAGTGCAGATCAGTGTTTAGCAACAGGAGGGAGTAACAGATAGTATGAACGACATCTATCACATCATTAGAGACTGTCTGTCAATCAATTTATACCACAAGGTTGACACTAACCAGTAGCTTTGAAGCCATGACTCGGATTGCAATCACACCATCTGCAGGAAAAAGCATCCAACACCCGGTCGACTTGTTGAGTCTCTCCCTTGAGCACCAACCGCTGGCAAAGGCTCCGGAGAGCCGCAAGAATATTCATATTCGACCAGTTATAAAGTTGCATGTACGCCTCCCGAATCCTCGCCCGGTCAGGTTCTCCGAGCCAAGCAGCCGCTGGAACATTACCCACCACCTGATCCTGACTATCGAAGAGTTTCCGTGCTTGTTCTCGATCAGAGGCAGTAGGACCGACTTCGACAGCATCCCCTGGCCCATCGGTGGTGGCTTCTTTCTCATCCCTGTCAATGGCGACCTCCTCGGGCTCTTCTGATTCGATGACGGGCGTGTTCGACGCGGTTAGATACTGCGAAGCCACTGACGCAGCAGGAGACTCGGGAACAGTGCTGTCTGTCGGAAGAGGCAGCTTGCTCCCACCGGCCACGCTATCACAAGAAGACTCCGTCGGCGGTGCCATCTTTGTTGACACTCCAATGGTGCGGGAGAAATCCTCTGTAACTGATGACAGCGAGGTAGAGGGATTGACATTAGCGTTTCTTTCCTGCAAGGGGGACTCTGCAGAGGTGGTAGACTCCACATCGCTTGCTTTTTGAGCATCATTATTGGTACCGCGACTATCGGTTAATCTCAAACGAGGTTCCTGACCGCGAGAAGTGCTGGTTGGCTGGAGAGTCTGCTTCGGTTTGGAGACACCGCTAGGAGCCGAGACACTTTCTCTTGGCTTCTGCGCTTGCAGCGCGGCTGGCTCATTCGGCCGGGGATCTTCTCGGCGATTCTCTTTGCGATCTGGGTTTGCTGGTGCACTGGGTTCGTCCAGATATTGATGCATGAACTGGCGCAAGCTGCTCACTGGGCTGGGTTCTGTTTTCATCGTGTCCACGGTTTGAGGGGACAGCTCTTGCGGCAGCTTGATCGGAGGGGGAACGTGTTCGGCCACAGACTTCTTACGCCGGCGGAAGAAGGAGGACTTTTGTTTCACCACTTGAGGCGGGCCTTTCCGAACAGCAGGAGTAGGGGTGGATGCAACTGCGCTCTTGAGAGGTTGCTGTTGTTGGGTCTGCTGGACTTGTTGCTGTTCCCGTGGTTTGAGGTTAGAGCTCGCACCCGCGGATTCTTTAGTTTCGCTCTCCTGGAAGTAAGAAATGTCATTTGTATGAGAATTGGGGGATTCCGCCGGAGACGGAGCCTTGGATGACCCGCCAAACACACGACGGAAGAATCCCGGACGCTCTTTAATAGCGTTAATGGTAGCTGTAGCAGAGGTTCTCGGATTCGACGTGATCGTGGTTGTCGTGTTTGTCGCTGTTGCCTCCGGTTGAGGGAAAGCTGGCTTGTTGTATGAGATTGTTGGGCTGGGGGCAGGCGGATCCAAAGATGCCGGAATGGCGGGCGGGGGATCAAGATCCGTATCACCCAAATAGTCGTGGTCTCGCGTCTTCAGGGCGCCGGTGCCAATGTTCTCTGGGCGAGTCTTCCGGACCTGAGGGGCGTTGGATGATTTTACGCTGTTCCGCCGTGATGCCACGGGCGTTCGGGCGACAGTAGTCGTGGGGGCCATATATTCATAGACTTTGCGCGGGCCGGCAGGCACACTTGGGGTGGGAGCAGCATCATCATCGTAGAAGAGCGAGTCCTGGCCCACACCATGGTCTGCAAATGGAATATATGCTTTCTTCGGTCCACAGTCAAAACTCTCTGAGCGCCGATCTCGGCCGTCCGAGTCTGCGCGACCTCGCGGCAAAGTATATGAATAATCGGCGTTGGGGGCGCTTCCCTTGCTCCCCTTTCGAACATCATTAGTGGCCCTCGGCAGGGTGCTTCCTCTAGAACCCATTGCATCACGGCCGCGGGCGCTGCTCATCCTCCTCGGGCGTGTTTGATGGTTGGAACTGCTGTTACTGCGTCGTCCATTGGCGGCGACGGTTGCATAGCGACTGCTACTGTCGTCGTAGCCAAAGTCCGCTTCGGAAGACATTGAGGAGGAGAAAGTGTGACCGCGATATCGACCCTGTAGATCGGATTCAAAGGCGGAATTGAAGAGTCGGTAATCATCCAACACCGATCCGGGCCCATCGAATTGGTCCAGAGAGAGGAGCATGTTGTCTACAATGGATGTGCGGGCAGCATGCTTGGGCGACAATGACAAGTCATGAGGGTCCCGCTCGTCGCCCGACTCGCTGGCTCTGGGCGCATTGTCACCGGCGTCGGGAAAGGCATCGCGAATGGATGGACGGGTAGGGTAGCCACGCTTGGGCCGATATTTTGCGGTCTGGGCAGGAGGAGTGCGAGGTGGAGAGTTGGAAGCGTATCCGCCGCGCGGTTGGGACATTGTCACGCTGGCGACGCAACGTCAGTTCCAGCTGGTGGTTTAGGGGTTGGGTGCATCAATCTCCGGTTCAGGGTTTCAGGAGAGCGGACTCGAGGTGCTGTTGAACACGGGAACGGCAGCAGAATAAGATCGAGGAAGGCATCTACGTACCCCTAATGCCCCCAGTGTCGAAACGAGCGTCGTAGGAGCTGCCCGACCGGCCGGCGAGTGGGATATGCCGGTCAACGAGCAAGAATGTCGTTGCTCCGTTTCGGCGAATTGAAGCACGGAGGTGGTCTCAGTCGGTCATTGCATGTCCGGGTCCAGTCAGGGGGAGAGGCTTGCTACAATTGCAGCGCGGCTGCGTACAGCGAGAGACGCGCGAGGCAACCGATTGACAATTGGACTAGGAGGTTGGATAGAGGTGGTAAAATGATAATCGACAAGAGATCAGACAGAAGAACCCGGGGGCGGGACGAACTCCTGAAATGGGGGGGGGAAGGGGACTTGGACCTGCCGTGGTGGAACGAGTGGGAAGGGTGGGAACTCGACTACCGAACTTTCTTGCACGGGGAGGATTGACAGCAAATACAATGTACTGAGTAGAGTTTGCAAAATTTAAAATAATAATGCACGTCCTCCGTCCTCAGACAATAGACAACGGGTGGACTGAGAAATCGGGCCAACGTGAAGCAGATGCGAAACAGGGGGGAGGGAACAATTGACATTTATCGGGGGAGACCCAGTACGGAGATGCACCTCGCTGATCGCGAACAAGGAACAAAAAGAACCAAATGGCACAATTTTGTCTATATTTCAATCGTGTACATAGTACACGATAGAGTACCTGGATCCATTTCTGGTCAGGATTCTCCATACCGTTCTGAGTGCAATGCTCTACATATTCCACCCTTTTGCCGTTCGGCCATTTTTATTTTTCAGGGGCAGGGGTGCGCTGGCAGCATCCTGTCAGGCACATTTTTAAGGGACGGAGTACCGAGTACAGCGGAAGCGAAGGAGTACATTGGATATACTCTCTTGGTAGAAGCCCATTTCGGAAAAGACGGTGAAGGTCTTGAATTTTACAACGCACAGCAATACAGAGGATGGAGTCCATAGCCAACTTTGCCACCGTTTGACTTCTCTACTGATCTCTTTGATGCTTATCGCCAGTCGATCCAAATGGCAGACCCTCGGTGGATCCTCGTAGTGGGGAAGCCACTTCTTAGTCCTTTCTTGGTCTTTGCCGGTCAATGCTGGAATTCATGACAATCCCCCGATTACAGGTCTCACCCATTTTCTTACCATGACCCGGTGAGGATTGACTTACTATGGGCTAACTCGGCGATGCAGTCCCCATGCCGGTTAAGCGATGTGATGCATCAGGTTCAAAGGTCTAGGCGATCGGTGGCGTGTGGTCCCCTCAACTTTGTTTCTCCGCAAATTTGATGGATCGATTGCATAGAAAGATTTGCCTTCCACTGGGGCAATGTGGTCGCAAATGAAAAGTATCGGGTACAGTTCTTGGTTCTGAGCGAACTTGTGGGCCTTGGACACGCTTTCATGATAAGGAGCAGCTATCCGCATCGTATTTCATATCATCCGACAGGTTGCCCTGCATCTTACATCTCTCTTTATGCTTGAAACCTGCTCACCCCTCTGAATTCGTGTCTTCTCTTGTCTACGTCAGGAAGAAAATTCAAGCCTCGGATACATCTGTCAATAATCCATTGGGGGGTTGAAGCGGGTATAGTGGCTGCTATGGTCGTATGGGATATATACATATCCCATACGTGACAACGCGACAAAATAGTATTGCTGTGTAGTATCCAGTGCCAGCAGGATGAGAAAATGGAATCAGAAAGACAGATCTATGCAGCGACCCTTGTCCTCCAAGCTACTAGTCATTTGTCTACTTAATTTGACTATTCTATACCCTTGTGAATTGGTCTCTCCTTCCAACGAGACGGTATACTCTTCCTTTCTGCCTCAGGTGTCCTCCATTCTACTTCAATTCACGTGATCCCACCCGACGATGACATAACGGACCGACACGTCGACGAGTAACTCCGTACGCCAAACCTCCGCGCTCCATATGATCTCCGATTGCTGACCAGTCTGACCAGTTCAGATCTCGGGCTGCGAAAAGAAAAAAGACAAGGAGAAAAAAAAAGATGAACCCGCACATCTCTATCCCCCGCCAACATGCCGGTCCCGCCAACTTCGGGTCCACGCCCAGCCGCGGGTCCAGCGTGCGCATGCCGCGCTTCTTCAAGAGGTAGGGTCTTATACAGCGTGGTGCTTGCGGCGGCAGATGATTGTGCCCAGTGTGCATATTGGGACGAACAGGACTGATAATGCTGTGGTGAATAGACTCTTCAAGTTTCCTCAGATGGACTTTGAAATGGCCATTTGGGAAATGACCTCCTTGTTGATCGCGCCGAAGAAGGTCTTCAAGTCCATATACTATCACGTAAGTCGACCCTTGCACGCATGCTAGAAATGGGTACCCTACCGTCACCCTTGAAATTGTTAGGAATTATACTGACTATACTTTGCACCCCATAGAAACGTGAGTCCTGCCTCATCTCCAATTCCAACTACTCCATCTCCATCAACCGACGTCGCCTCGCTTCTCACCCCGCGAACTCCCAATTGCAATCCCCGCATTCGGGATCCATATGTACAGATACTAATGCCGAACTGTTCAGAAACCAAAAACACATGGCATCGCCCTGACCCCTCATTCACCTACCTCCTCTCTTTCTTCCTCCTCATCACCGCACTCGCCTGGGGCCTTGCATACACCCACTCCTTCGGCGCCATCCTCCGCCTCTCTTTCCTCTTCATCTTCGTCCACTTCATCGGATCCTCCCTCCTCATCTCCACAATCGGCTACTTCGCCATCAGCCGGCTCTTCGGCCCCAACGGCGCCGCCGCCTCTCTCACCGGTCTCCGCGGCTCCCGTGCACGCCGCCGCGGCGCAGCACAAGGGCTCTTCGCGCAACCCGGTGAAAAGGACCAACTCGAGTTCGGATACTGCTTCGACGTCTCCAATCGAGCATTTTTCCCGTTGTATCTGCATCTGTATGTGGTGCAGTTCCTGCTGCTTCCCTTGTTGACTCGCTCGCCGAGTGACTTCCTGGCCACGTTCCTCGGGAACTCGCTTTATTTGTCGGCCTTTATCTATTACACTTACATTACCTTTTTGGGATATAATGCGTTGCCCTTTTTGCATAATACGGAGCTTTTGTTGGTGCCGATTTTGATTTTTGCGGTCCTGTGGTTTGTGAGTTTGATTACTGGATGGGGCGTTGTCATGCATGGTCATATTGTCGAGGGCTTGTTCTGGGGTGTCCCGGATACAAAGAGTTGAGACTGAAACTGAGATTGTGCTGCTTTTTTTTCGTTTCTTTGTTCTTGATGGGGGGTTTGCCTGGTACGTTCCTCTGGCCAACCCCGTGTATGAAATCCTGCCGTTCTCTTCATTCTCTGTTCTCTTGACTCTGCATTGAAAGAGAGCACCCTTTTTGTTTCCGTCTGCGAGGAAAAGGCGTTTGTACATGTGTTGTTTTCTTCTTGTCTGTCCCAGTCTCTCGTCTATAGGATTGGGCTTTTCTCTTCTTTTATGGCATGTGATATAGACCCAGAGATCGGATTTTCCTTCAGAAAAGCGAAGAGCTACATTCGACATGGTTGAAAGACGTCCATACTACTTGAAGCTATTTACATATCTCATTTGTACCCATAATCTGCCAATTGAATTCTTATCAGCATTTCCCGCTCGACTTGTCTCTCATGTTGAGTTCGAGGGCCGTTGCCCAAAAGCATAAACACGAAGATTGTAAATCATTTTATCGTGTACTCCGTAAATGGTAATTCATCAAGATTCGACCTACAACTCCATGATTCCATCCACCATCCATCATGCTTTCTACCCAAACTCATCGTCATCTGCCCCCTTTTCCCCGATCCCCAATTCAACATCAACTTCACTTCTTCTTGGGCGCCTTCTTCCCCTTCCCCAAGGCAGCCTGCCTCAACTTCTCCTCTCTCTCTTTCACCAGCGCGGCCCGCTCCCGCTCCTTCTCCTCCTTCTCCTCCTTCTCTGCCAACTTCCTCAACCGCTCCGCCTCCCTCTGCTCCCGAATGATAGCCAACCGCGCCAGATCAGCCTTCGCCTCGTCCGTCTTCCCCTCCGCATGCAGCTTCAAGTACCGTTCCCGCGCCTGCTGCGCCTCAATTGCCTCCCGCTCGCGCCGAGACAGCTGCGACATGTCTTTCACGGCCGCCTTTTTCGCGGGCTGCTTCCGGTCCTCCGAGTCGGAGCTGGGTTTGGCCAGTTGCGAGCGCGATTTGGCGCTGTGGTTGGGGTTTGCGGGGAGGTCGGCGTCGGAGGCGTCGCTGTCTGAGGGGGGGAGGTCGCCTGGTTGGGCGGGGCCCTGGCCGCGTTTTGCGAGGGCGGCTTGTTTTTTGGCCTTTGCTGCGGCGCGCCGGGCTTCGCGGCTTAGGTCGCTGGTTGCTGCTGCTGCTGCTGTGGTGGGTTGGGTGCTAGGACCGGCGGAAGGGGTGTCGTCGTCGGACGAGGATTCTTCAGAGTCTTCCTCGGAGGACTCTTCTTCGTCGCTGGAGGAAGGAATCGCATCTTCTTTTTCCTGTTGGTGGAGGGAGATTGTGTTAGAGAGGAGATTTGTGGTTCAGGGATTGAGCTCGATCTCGATCTCGATCTGGATCTGCTTGGTTGGAAAAAACGTACGCGCCAGAGACCGACTGGGTTTCCATCCTTGTCCACGGGTTGGAGATCACGACTGAACTTCTTGCCTCCTATAGTTTACTTTGTGAGCTTCTTTGGGCCTTGTACTGCTGTGATGGACGATGTGCACGCGACCATACCTCCTCGAGTAGGCTTGGAGAACTTTCCTCCACGACCGCGGGGCGCCATGTTTGGGAATGTGTTGGTGGGAGAGGTGTCTAATGTAGGGTAGATCGATCGGAAGGTAAGGAGTCTCGATTCTGTATGCTGCCGAAGAACAATCCGCTATGAGAAGGGTAGGGAAGGGTGCTGTGGTCGCAAAAGTTCAGAGCTGTGCTTGAGTCACGGCTGGATACACCGCAGAAATAGAGGGGCAAAGTGGGGGTGATGTGATGGACAAGGGCAATTGGATCAGATCAGGTCAGGGGACGAGGGATGAGCTCGGTTAACATGAATATGGAAACAATCGAAGAAGAATTGAGTGATTTACTATCCAAATACTGTCTAACTTGGCAGAAGTTGCGAAATTCACTTCGTCGTCGAATTATCATGATAGATCAGTAGACCCACGCATACTCCTTAGGTGTGTTACTCGTGGAGGTGACTCCATAGTTCAGAAGCGAGTCACCGTGTGGGCATTCATCAGTCCCGCCAATGAACCACTGGGAGTCTTGCCCAAGACACATCCGGAGTTGCTAATTGGACGACAATTTGCAGTCTCAAGATCCCACTCTGGAGCCATACGAAAATGTATATTGGGAGTGTTGATTTACATTACAGTAGTTTTCGAAATCAGTTATACCTCTACAGTCTTGCTACTTCATTCCCGGAAAATAAATCGTCAAGTGTAGACTCTGATTGGACGAAATATTCTAAGCCACTCTTCATAATGAATGCTGTATTTTAAAATACAATTAGCATACTGCGAGGGATGTATTTTACACGAAACCGCCATGCTAGACCAGATCCTCCTGGTAGGCGTAAGCGCCTGCCTTAGCATCCATCCTATCAGCTGGGGTACCACCTGATATGCCAGCTAAGCTCGTTTCGCGGCGGCGGGGCAACAAAAGCTGATAGCCAACCGACGTCAATTCGGAGCCATAGAACACCCAACACCCAACCCAAGCTGCTCGAGAATGGCCTCGTTCGAAACCATAGCGTTTACAGGGAACAATGATCGGGGCTTCCAACTCGGAGTCAACCAAGGGAGTATAGGAGACATCATATACAACATCAAGAAGGCAAATGACAGATGCTTGAGTGACCTGCGTCTGACTAACCCCCGCGACGATAAAGAGCGGATCAAGAAAACCAAAGGTGGCATACTGGAGGGCTCGTACAAATGGATCCTCGGTAACCCGGACTTCCAAAGATGGCGCAATGAGGACCAAAGCCGGTTGCTCTGGATCAAAGGCGATCCAGGCAAGGGAAAGACCATGCTGCTGATCGGCATTGTCGATGAACTGGAGCGGCAGCTAGCTCAGCTTAAGCAGACAGAACGGTCGTCTGCCGCAACCGTCCTCTTATACTTCTTCTGCCAAGGCAATGACTCGAACCTCAACAACGCCACGGCAGTGTTAAGAGGCCTGATCTACCTCTTCGCCGTTCAACAGCCATCTCTTGCCTCGACTCTGCGCGAGGAGTATGAACACTCAAGCACTAAGCTCTACGACGATACTAACACATTCTTCGCCCTGTCTAAGATTCTTATGGGCATGCTGCGACATTCTACCCTAGAAAGAACATATATCATAATCGATGCGCTTGATGAGTGCGAGACTGGCCTGCAGCAGCTTTTGAGGTTCGTCGTTGAGAGTACTTCTGCTTCCCGCGTCAAGTGGATCGTCTCTAGCCGCAACAGGCATGACATTGAGCAGCACCTTGCGCTCAACGATTCGCAAACGAATATAAGCCTTGAGCTTAAGGCTAACGCAGAGAACGTCTTATATGCTGTGGGCGTGTTTATTGACGACAGGGTGTCTTAACTGGAGTTATTACAACGTGGGGACGCACCTCGAGATAAAGTACGACATATCCTGCGCCAGAAGGCCGCTGATATATTCCTTTGGGTAGCCCTCGTTATTCAGGAGCTTAGAACGGTTGCAAGCTGGGAGATCTTTGACGTGCTCCAGGAGATTCCGACAGGGTTGGAAGAGCTGTATGCTCGAATGATAAAGCAAATCCAACAATTAAAGCGAGGGTATCCAGAGTTTTGTTGGCTCATACTTTCGACGGCGACCCTAGTATATCGTCCGCCTTATATACTCGAGCTTGGTGTGCTCTCCGGGCTACCAAAAAATATTTCACACAACGTGCAAAGAGTTCAGGAACTTATCAGCATATGCGGCTCGTTCCTCACTGTGTGAGATAACCGAGTTTATATTATCCACCAGTCGGCTAGGGACTATTTGATGAGCGAAAAAGCTGCTAATATAGTCTTTCCTGGTGGCATCGCCTAGGCCTACCGCAATATTTCCCTACGATCGATACAGGCTATGTAAAAGACGCTGCGGCGGGACATCTACAACCTACGCCATCCTGGATTCTCTATCCGTGACCTCCAGGTGCCAGATCTAGATCTATTGGAATCCATACGGTATTCTTGCGTTCACTGGGTTGACCACCTTTATGAGGGACCGCAACGAGATGATCTTGTTGATGGCGGCCCGGTTCACGATTTTCTTAGAGGTTACCTACTTTACTGGGTCGAGGCTTCTAGTTTATTGGGCGCTCTACCAGATGCAGTATCCTCCGTGGGACACCTGGAAAAGCTCTTAAAGGTGGGCCTCGCAATAAATCACTAGCAAACGAATATCCTCTAACGAATATCCTCTGACCTGAGATCAGACCATGTCTAGCGTGTCTAACCTGCTCCCCCTAACAATAGATGCGTATCGGTTTCTTCTCCACAACGGATTGATAATCAAGAACGCCCCGCTTCAAACATACGTATCAGCGCTTCTCTTTAGCCCGACCACTAGTTTAACACGTGAACTCTTTAAAAAGGAGGAACCGCAGTGGGTTTTGACCGGACCTGTTATAGATAAGCACCGGAGTCTACTTGTTCGAACGCTTGAGGGCCATAGCAATGTCGTCCGGTCTGTCGCATTCTCGCCCAATGGAAAACTCATTGCCTCGGGATCGTTTGACAGGACTATTAAGGTCTAGGAGGCAGTAACAGGCGAAGTCAGACATACGCTCAAGGGCCACAGCGATGTTGTCCTGTCGGTCGCATTCTCGATTGCTGGAGATCTTATTGCCTCGGGATCTTTTGATAAGACTATTAAGGTCTGGAGAGTAGTAACAGGCGAGCTTGACCACACTCTCAATGGCCATAGCCGTAGGGTAAGGTCAGTTGCATTCTCTCCGGCTGGGAATCGAATTGCCTCAGGATCGGGCGATAAGACTATCAAGACCTGGGATGTGGTAACAGGCCAGATTAAATATACTCTCGAAGGCCACGCCGACGAGGTCTGGTCGGTCCAGTTCTCGCCCGATGGGAAGTTTATAGCGTCTGGATCATTTGATAAAACTATCAAGGTCTGGGACGCGGTAACGGGTAAGGCTGAACTCACAATCGAAGGCCATAGTGGTGCCGTCCAGTCGGTGGCATTCTCACCAAATGGAAAGCTTATTGCGTCCGCATCAAACGATCGGGCTATTAGGGTTTGGGAACTAGCAACGGGAAAAGTTAAGCTTACGCTTAAGGGTCACGACGGTGCAGTCCAGTCGATCGTATACTCGCCCGAAGGGAAACTCATAGCTTCGGGATCATTCGACAAGTCTATTAGAATCTGGGACGCGATGACGGGCGAGGCTAAGCACACGCTTAAGGGCCATCGCCTTGAGGTCCCGTCGATTGCATTCGCGCCCTCTGGGAAGCTTATAGTGTCAGGATCGTACGATAAGACCATCAAGATCTGGGATGTGGTAACGGGCGAATTCAACCGCATGCTTGAGGGCCACGGCCATCGGATCTGGTTGACGGTCTTCTCGCTTGATGGGAAGCTTATAGCGTCGGGATCGGGTGGTAAGACAATCAAGGTCTGGGACGCGACAACTGGCCACGTTAAGTACACGTTGAAGGGCCATACGCTTTCCGTCCTGTCAATCGCATTCTCGCCCGATGGGAAGCTTATAGCGTCTGGATCGTTTGATAAAACTATCAAGGTCTGGGATGCGGAAACGGGTAAGGTTAAACTCACGCTCGAGGGCTACGAAGTTGGCATCCCGGCAGTGGCATTCTCGCCCGATGGAAAGCATATAGTGTCTGCATCAGATGATATGACTATTAAGGTCTGGGAAATCGCAACGGGCAAAGTTAAACTCACGCTTGCGGGTCACGAAAGTGCTATCCAGTCAATCGTTTACTCGCCCAAAGGGAAACTTATAGCGTCTGGATCGTTCAATAAAAGTTTTAGATTATTCGAAAATTTCACAAGGGCCTGGAACATGATGATGGACGAGGCTAATCACTAGCTTGAGGTCAATTGTGTCTGGTCTGTTGCGTTCTCGCCCGATGGGAAGCTCATAGCATCGGGGTCGTTCGATAATACCATCAAGATCTGGGAAATAGCAACAGGCGACGCTAAATATACGCTTAAGGGCCATAAGCTTTCCGTCATGTCAGTCGCATTCTCGTCCGATGGGAAGCTCATACTGTCCGGGTCGTCTGACAAGACTCTCAAGGTCTGGGACGCGGCAAAAGGTAAGGTGAAACTCACGCTCAAGGGCAATGAGAGTGCTGTCCAGTCGGTGGCATTCTCGTTCGATGGAAAGCTCATAGCATCGGGGTCGGAACAAGGGATCATCAATATCTGGGACGCAGCAACAGGCGAGGTCAAACGCACCTTCGAGATCCACCGTACTGTCTTTTCTATTTCGTTCGACAGCACCGGACACTGCCTGTTCACCAACGCCGGCTGTATAAAGATAGATCCTCTCCCCTATGCCGATTTTGAAGGCTCAATTCAGTCTCAGCCTCAAGAAGCGCAGCAGTGTGGGTACAGCCTGAGCCCCGACAAGTCCTTGATTACATGGAATGGTCACAATGTTCTATGGCTGCCGTTGGAATATCGACCTCTGAGGGTCCGATTTTCAGAGGGTCGAAGTTTAGCCTTCTGGCAGTCTGTACCTACGTCAACTGTGACGACGTTTGCTTTCGGCTGCGACTCGGGTAGACTTACTATCATCAGCTTCTCGAAATCGCCGTCTGGACTTCCGTTGTTATAGTGATGAATAAATAAACCTTTACCTTCGTCAGTTGATTTTGTTTCTTCATATTCTTTGTTACAGGGAAGTGTAATAGAAAACTCCACTAAACACTTCACTGTATAGCATACTGTACAGATTGGTTCACTGCTTTTCAAGCTCAGCATTCGCATATCGAAAATGACCTTGTGCAGTTCCCCCTCTAGCCCCGACGTGATCAAGGCTCCATTCAAGTAAATCCTGGAAATCTTGACCCGCGTGTCTGTGTCAGTTTCGTCTTACGAATTCTGTAAGCTCTGGGAAGAAGTCCTCTGTCGGTTTAGATCCGAAGAGTACGGTGGTAAGTACAACAACTTGAGTCCAGCAGTTTAGCATAGCTTCCTTATTCGTTGATTTTGATGAAAAGACGCGTTATCGGTGATAAGGACAGACTTTGGCTCTGGCCATCTACCGTCATGATGGGGAAGTTATTCATAAATTCTTCAAACATGCTAGCATCAGTCGATCGTTGGAAGATTCGCGACATCAAGATGTCGTCCAACCATGCAACAGAAGGCCCCGACTGATTCATATGTGGATCCAAGAACTCCGAATTCATCGTATGAGAAATCCCCCAGCTCAAGTAGATGAAGATCCATTTTCCCTAGCAAAGTGGTCACATAGCGCTTCAAATATGACTAGTTTGATCACACGTGGACGGCCGCTGGTGATCAATGGTGCTCGGACGTTATCAAATCAACGGGCACTGATGGTTATGATCAAACGTTTACTGCAGCCAGCAGCTTCGGCCATCTGAGAAGTGGTCAGCGATCTACTGCTAATTATGTCATAGATAATCATATGCTGGGAGGGGACAAGTCGAGGCGTCATAATGGTCTTTTTGTCGCTTTCAACGGGAAAAACGTAGTGAGGCGGCCCATGGCGTAAGGCAGCGAGATGGGTCGGTTTGGGTTGAATACTGTCCCCAGTCAGCCAATTCAAAAAACAAAGATATGGTCAAGGCGGGTTTTTAGGGATTCGATCCAGTGTGTTCTTGCGTAATCCAAGTGCTAATCAGATATATCTCATTTACGACGCTACAGTGTTCATGAAGTGAAAGTCGTGGTTTTCGCAATAATCGTTCGACAGAATATTAAGAGTATAGTAGGTATAGAAACTTTACTCTGAATGTGAGAACCATAACCACAATTGATATCTGAGCCACTCATCAAGTTAAGCCCAGCCGATATTATAATTTAATTTATGAATTAACTACATACAACCCATAACACCTTTTATAATATGCTAGACGTGCAAAGGGTATGTACAACCTCCTCTCCTCTGCTCTCCTTCTCGGCATCTTACACACGGGCCAGTCCCGTCCCAACCTTACAAACCCTCGCCGCAATCAAAGTCAAAGTCCCCGCAAGGATCGCACTCCCCATAAACATCTGCGCATAGAGATAATTCCCATCATCCCGCTGGATCAAGGCCCCGGCAATCGGCGACCCAATCAACGCAGCCACCGCCACCACGCTCAGTGTCATGCCCATCCTCACCCCGATCTTCTTCAAATCGGTGGTCAATGTGCTCAACGTCGCAGGGAACAAGGACTGTATGCCCGCCGCAAACAATCCATAGAGTGCAGCGAAGACCCAAAGACTACCCAAGTCCTGGACGGGTGCCCAGCAGTATGCGACGATGGCCGTGGCTCCACTGAAGGGGATGAGCAGGTTCAATGGGCCGGTGAACTGATCAGCGAGGAGATTGGGAACTAATCGGCCCACGAGTCCGACTCCGTTCATCACCAGGAGCAGATCTATCGAGATGGTTTCCGACACACCGATGATATTGCGGCTGAAACTGCCCACGTAAAAGAACGCGACGTACAGGCCCCAGAAATTCAGGAACATGCCCACGGCAAAGAGCAGGTAGGGCAACTCCTTGAACGCGGCCAGTTCGAGTAATGGTCCGCTCGTGCGAGGCGGGAGTCTCTGCTTGAAGAAGATCAAACACGGAATCAGCGTGGCCACAGAAATAAATCCCAGCGTGCGCATCGTCCATCCATATCCGATTCGGGGAAGTAGACGCATCACCACCGCAGGAAATACGAGTCCACCCGTCGCAGACCCAGATGCCACTATTCCAATCGCAATACCGCGCCGCTTAACAAAGTACGTCGATATCAAGGCCAGCGTCGGACAAAACATCAGGCCACACCCGATTCCTTGGCCTAACCCCTGCGCCAGAAAAAGCTGCCAGTACTCCGTGCACAACGAGGTCATGAAGATACAGAATACTTCCAACGTCGCACCCACCGTCAGCGTGAATCGGAAGTAGCCCGCATCTGTCGCACGCCCCGAGAATGTCCCGATGAAGAACAGCAGGAAGATCTGGATACTGCCTACCCAGGAGATATCGGAAGGTGGACGGCCGAGTGTCGAGGTGTAGTAGGTTTGGAAGACGCCAAAACTGTTGATATACCCCCACGTATTGAAGATGATGAGATGGCCCAGGGCGACTTGGAGCCAGGCTTGGAAGCCCCCGTCGGGTGGGGGGCCTAAGTCTTTGCCGGATTCGCGAGTTCGTACGGCGGAGAGAGTGCGAGCGATGGCGCTCGCATTGGTGGGGACTTGGGTGAGGGCATTATGTGGTGTGCGATTGTCCTCGTGAAGGTCATCGTGAAGGTCCCCGAGGGTGGATTCTTCGTCAGAGGATGAAGCGTGAGGTGGATGATTTGCCTCGAGGGCGTGTGGCTCAATGTATGGATGGTCTTTTTCATCCATCATGATTGTGTTTGAGGATTGCATCTTTTCTGATGAAAGGTTGGCCATGGCCATTGCAGGTCGGCTATGATATTGCCAATGTATTGATAGTTGATTCCTTTTGATGCGTTCAGAATGAGGCTGTAGTCTCGTCACTCATGTCTCCGTGTGTAAAACAGCACACTGCAATAGTGAATTCCTGGTGGTATAGCCAGGTCTCGCCTAGACGATGTTCAACCGTGTTGGGAAAAGTTATCACGCAGACACAGAATCAGGAACAAGAAGAAGAACCAGAAAAGAACCAGCACCACCGGGTCAACTCATTTCTTTATTCAAGGCCTATCGACCTGAGTCATAGATCTACCTCTCTTGTCGACAAGGTCCGGGATCCAGTCAGTTACTCCCAAAAAAAATTCAATTTTGATCACCGGCCATTTAGTGTCCAAGCACAGTCCAAGCACCGAGTTTCTTACGGGATTCCTGCCGATCGCGGGCTCGAGTCGGTTATTCGCACAGATTGCCGAACAAAAATTACTAGAATGTAACATCCTCCTGGCAATGACATGGCCGACGCCGGACGGGAGGATCCACTTCGGAGTCATCCAATGAGTACGGTTCCAGAGTACACAGGAAGGGAGGTCAATGCAGATGATGGAAAGCAGAATAGGCCATTTTCGACAGTATTTCAAGGGAAGACACTGGTACAGAATCATTGCTTTCACTTTCTCTTATCGGGTAGACTGTACATACTCGGTGTAGCATCTGGTATACATCCCCGCGTGGGAAGAAGACCCGACCCCCGTCATCCCCGCATTTGGAGGCGTGCTGCGGGAGGTGCCACGGGGCTGAATTATTAATATGGGCATTCCCCAACTAACTAACTAGGTTACCATCTAATCAGAGGTATCGTGGCTTGGACTCAAAAATCTACTGGGTCTATACTTCTCCGGATATTGCGGGCCGCGGGACGGCCGGCACAGGAGAAGATGTGTGAGTTATCATCTCATTGGCCACGAAGGACGCTGAGATGGATGAGAAGAATCAGGAGACAAGGAGAGGGAGGGAGAGGGAGAATGATCGAAGGAAAAGTGATATTCTAGTGTAACCATTCGATTTCTTGAATCACTTTCTGAAATTCCATCCGTCTAAACACTCGCTCGCTCTCTTTACGTTTCAAAGCAGAAATGCATCTATGCTTGGATCAAAACAGAATCAATACCACCACAAGAAAAATAAGAATGATCGAAGGCTGAAAACTACCAGAAACAAGAAAACGAGAAAAGTGCCAACAGCTCCCCAAACAAAGAGGAAAAAACAAGACGCACGGGGGCTGGGCTGTGTGTAGGGATTAAAGAAATCACCATTCTTTCTCCGGCTGTAGGGGGGTTTTGGTTTCGTGTACGTTGAATGAGAAGAGGGTGACGTAGAGCAAGTTATTAGGAAATGAAAGCAGTAGGGATAATGCAAACGGGATAGAAGAAGGAAGCCACACCGAGGAAAGGCTTTGACGGACCAGCTTCGTGGAGTCGTGGCCCGCTCGAGAATGGGGCGAGATGGGGGTCCCTCGGGCTGCTCTCAGTGATCCTGATGAGTATTGCTAATGAGCATTTGCAGGGCACCGATGACGTCTGCCGGCTCGAGCAGGTGCCAGCTAGCATCCGTCTGCTTCGAGCTGGCGCCAACTGTCACCGAGTACACATGGTCTTGCGGCAGGTCGAACTTTTGAAGGGCACGGAACATGTCTATGAACATATGGTAAGTAAAAGTCCATTGAAAATGTGTAACATCCAGCAGTGTTGTCACTGACCTTCGTCGGTAAAGTCGTCGCCCAAGCACAGAATAAAGTCCGGTGCCTTGCCGGGCTCCGTACCATACTCGTTGACCAACCGAGTCGCAATGAATCCCTTGTTGACAAACGTCGGCCGCACCTCCAGATTAGCTTTGCCAGCCATGACCTCTACATCCCAGCGCTTGGCAACGGTCTCCTCCAGGGTTTTGCGGCATTCACGCGCTTGGAAGGCCCCATACTCCGGGTCGGCCCGGCGATAGTGCCAGGTCAGTGCGACTCGCTTGCGCTCAATGAACGAACCCTGAGTGCGCTCGGTGTAATGCTGGAACACTTCAATCACTTCTTTCTGCCAGCCCATGTTGGAACTCTCGGCCAGGTTCTCCCAATCCTCGGACCGGGGCTTGCGAATGAAGCACCCATGCTCAGCACTGAGACCTAGCTCGGGGAGGTGGCCCATCCATTCGTCCAAGAAGGCTTGGTCACGCCCACTGATAATCCAGACAGAGTTGCGCGGATCAGCGGACAGGCTCTTCAAGGTGCGGAGAACACGGTCCGACGGGATAGCGGCCTGCGGATCCTTCACAATCGGCGTGAGGGTGCCATCATAGTCAAACATGAACAGCCGTCTCCGGGCTTTGCGGTACTGCTTCAATAACTTCCCGCGATCCAGGGCAGGGGTGGCGACGGACTGGTCAAAGGAGGAGAGGTTGGTGAGGAGACGGTGGAGGAACAGCCGG
Organism: Penicillium rolfsii; assembly: GCA_011392555.1. NCBI lineage: Eukaryota > Fungi > Ascomycota > Eurotiomycetes > Eurotiales > Aspergillaceae > Penicillium > Penicillium rolfsii. The sequence goes on from QMFL01000014.1 coordinate 219,268, forward strand.
GACCATGTGCTGACGGTGTTGGTGATGACGTGCTTGTACAACTTTAAGTGTTGGTCCTTTCGCTGATCGGCGGGCATCTTGAGAGCTTTGTCGATCGCGCCGGCAACCCCCACCAAGTCCCAGGGGTTGATGTGAATAGCACTGGGCAGGGTGCCCGCAGTGCCCGAGAATTCTGAAAGGATGAGGGGGCTATGGTTGTTCTGTTGGCAGACAATGTACTCCAAACTCGCGGTGTTCATACCGTCACGGACAGTGGTGATCAATCCCACGTCGGCGACACGGAGAAGAGCAAAGTATTCCCGTTGAGACAGATACTGCGGGTAGTACTGCACCGGAGAGAAGCTAAGCGACCCGAAACGACCATTAATCGTCGAAACAAGATTGGCAATCTGACCAGCAATTTTGTTCTCGGGATCTTCCTTCTCCTCTTCGACACTGGTCGGACTTGTCACTTGAATGAGAACCACTTTGTCCCGCCACTCGGGATATCTCTCCAAGAAGATCTCGAATGCCTGCAACTTTTGAGCAACACCGCGAACACTGTCCAGACGGTCACGACCAACGATGATCTTCTTTCCAGCATACAGTTTCCGAATACCTTGCACAGTCTGCTCCAAATCTGGCGCCCCAAAGGCCGCCTTTTGTATCGCTCGCGCGTCGATTCCAATCGGGAAGACATCCACAGCAACGTGCGCACCATACGCGTCGACTCCAGCCGAGTTTGACTCAAATCCCAAGACACGAGTGCAGCATGACGAAAAGTGGCGCGAATAGGAATAGGTCTGGAATCCAATCATGTTCGCACCAAGGACTCCCGTCAAGACTTCCTTGCGCTTAGCGAGACACCGGACGAACTCGCTACTCGGGAATGGCGAGTGCAAGTAGAAGCCGATATAGATATTTGGGATGCGCTGTCGAAGTAGACTGGGCAGCAGGAAAAGATGATAATCGTGAATCCAGACCACGTCTCCTTCTTGGTAGTCCGCCGCAATACGGTCCGCGAAGAGTTGATTGAGACGGGTATAATCGGCCCACCATCGCTGCTCCGAACGACCATCCGTGGGGCCATGTTGCTTGTAGTGGAGGAGAGGGTAAAGTTCTCTCTCCGCATATCGACGCCACCTCCCTTGATCCTTGAGGAGGATGGAATCCCCCGGCTCCTCCGACTCGTCAGAGAGCCAAACGGGCAAGATTCGGCCATAACGTCCCGTAGACAGTTGTTGATCGAGTCGTTCCCGATCCTGTTTCTCAATGCTGATTCCATCGATCAGTGGGTTCGAAGGGGGTTTCTGGCTCGCATTTACGGGAATAGGCGCCGCGGCCTTGTTGAGTGGGATTATACCGGCAGCACCGGCACTAGTAGGTAGCTTGGTCGCCGCATTCACCGGTATTTGCTGAAGAGGAGCCTTGGTTTCAGGCACAGGCTCGACTTCTCCCGTCCATCCCACTAGAGTATGGGACCACCGAGTCTCGTCCGAAGCTAGATGAGCGAATGAATCAAAGAGGGCTGAAGTTCCGGACCGTGGCTTAAGCTCCTATAACGAATTAGGCAAGTATTAGCGCCGACACTCTCCGAAATACCGTGGAAACAGGTGCTACATTGGCAACTACATACCCATTCTGACCCAGCTTGGTGGTAAAGCTTGTATGGAATACAGAAGGCTGCACTGATCAATCGACCGCTCAGCTTCAGCCCTGGATGCTGTGTGCGAGGGTCTAGAACCGGCGACATTGGCGATGCGTCTCCAGTAAGACTCAGTCGACGCAAAAGTTCCTGTCCTGAAGACATCTTTCTTTTCCCTTGTAACGGAGCCGCATCCGAGGGGTCCAGTGCCTCGGTATTCACGCCCGGGAGGCTAGCAAAGTACGACGGCGCATCACTGTCCATCTGGTGTTTCTTATCGGAGGGCAAACTTGGCGTAGCATTGGTCGCATCCTTGTATGCTTCATCACTCAATGCGGTAAGTCCCGGTCCAACGAGGACTGGGTCTGGTTGTCCGTCAGGGACCTTCGCGGGGCTCCCTTGATCAGACATGATTGCGTGTGGGGGGAGGGGGAGGGGTTTCGGAAATTGGAACGAGGATGATGCGCCTCACTGGCAATTAAACTATAGGAGAGCTTCGCTATCAGCACTGCCAATTGATCACATGCACGGTCTTCGATAATGTGTTGCCACAATTGATTATGACAGTCGGGTGGGCTCTGGCAACGAGAATGGATTGCATACCTCGGAGTAAGACGGACGTCGAGGGGTAGATCGACACGAGGGCTGATTGCGAACTATGGGTGGGAGCCAGCCATGGATGACGAGACGGAGGAAGACACCACAAGATTGATAGCCCAGGAAGAGTCAGGAAATAGAGAAGACTCGTTCGGAGGGGTCGAAAGGTGAAATTTCAATAATAGCGAGACACAAAGAGAGGAGATTGGGAGACGAAGCCGGCGTGGTGGTGATGGGTGGTTGGAGGGGCAAGCGGTGAATGAAGCCACCGGCCGAAACAGGAACTCTTCGCTTCAGGGCAGTCCGGTGAATATTGATGTCTTCAGTCCTACGTCATAAATAGACCTCTTCTCAAGGATAAGAAGAAGGTGAGGCGGAGCAAGAAGTTACCAAGTGCTGGTGGGCTAGATATCCTGGGTAAGACCTCGAAGATTCTAGACAAAATAGTCATTGAACTTGGTCTAGTGCTGGGTAAGTTTGTATAGTTCATGGGGATCGGGGATCTTCTAGATTCTCTCAATGATTGAAGGATAAAATACAGTTAGAACATTACACCGCATGTCAAGTACTGGGTAATTGATTTTATAAGGACGGTATGATACTCACCGCCTACTATATAGAGCTTATCATCATGGTAAATACAATATCATACATCGACCTGGTCACTGTATCAAAAACAAATGTTCATGAGCCTTGCAATGAATAATACTCCGAGTATGAGAAGAAGAAAGGAAACTAATGTGCAGCAATGCGAATTCAACAACACTGCTGTGAGCATAATCCATATTTATTCTAGTCAGGGCTACGCAAATGTCCAAATGTCCTTCCGCTATGCACAATACCCTTGGGTACGGCATCTTCCCCTGCCTCAGGCCTCTCTGCCGACGGCATCCAAACCCTCAAATCATCTTCCAGTCTCGTTTCCCTCCACAACATGCCGCCTCGATAATCGCCCCGCAATGCGAGAGATTGCGAGATGCGACTGTCTGGCATCCAATCCTCTCGTCTCTCACAAATAACCACCCGGCGACTCCGCTCCATCCCACCCTCCTCCCAAGATGACGACGTCTTCGCCAACAGTTTGCGCAAAACACTAGACGCCCACCGCGCCTCCAACCGCGCTCGTCTCATCCGCAAAACCTATCCTCGGGCTCCATCCCCGGGCCTCTTTAGACCGTACATCCCGCCTGAAAACCGTGCAGGGTACCAGCCACCACCGCCGCTGTTGCCACTGGCGATTGGCTCCGAAGAACGTCTGTCGGCGAGTGGGAAAAAGCGCTCACGCAGACGGACCCCAGAAGCAAACACCCACGAGGCGGATGTGCGACCCGAAAGGAATGCGATTCGTTCCGTGGAAGATGGGGTCTCTGGCCTGATAGGCCAAACACCGTGGCTGAGCTATCTACCCAATGCTAGTGTGCCTGGTGATGCCTCCGCATACTTGGATGCGGAGATCCAAGCAGTGCACAACTATCTAGCTCCGAGCCCCGAGGAACAACAGCAAGTTGCTCAGCTAGGCGCGGGGGTGTCTGCATCACTAGAACATGTTGTCCCGCAAGCGCCGATACTCATCGGATCCCGTCGAACGGGTCTTGCACTGGCGCATTCAGACCTCGACTTTCTCCTCCCCTTTGAAGATCTCCCTCGGTCCCTGGATAGAACGCGCAGACCGAGTCCAACTCGTCCTCAAATCCGAGATGCACACTTGAGTCTACTTCGTCAAGTAGAAAAACAATTGCAGAATACCCCGGAGTTCAGGGATCAGGTGCGTCTATCTGGGAAACACAGTCTGTTTATAGAGGCCCGACATCGTCCTACGGGGTTACTTTTGCAACTTTACTGCGGCGAGCGCATGCCGGCGTTTACAGAGTATCTGCAGGATTACTTAGTTGAGTATCCATCCCTGCGACCGCTGTACGCAACGACGAGAGCTTTACTCGAAGCGCGCGGTCTATACGGATCCTCGCAGGCGGGTATTAGCCCTGATGCACTGGCCATGCTTTTAGTTGCCTTCTTGAAGATAAATCACGGCCGCTTCCCTGGTCCGCACCGTCTCGGTGATCAACTCCTCGCGTTCCTCCAGCTCTATGGTAGGGATGTGGACTTGCAGTCCGTCGGCGTTGCGGTGGATCCTCCGGGCTTTTTCGACGCGGATACTCTGCGCAGTATTGATGGGACAGAACAATCTGCGTATATACGCGGCCAACGGTCTCTCATAGCTGCCAAGCGAACTGCTGCCGCGAGAGGGAATCTACCTGCTCGTCGCCGCCTATGTGTGCAGGATCCGACCCATTATATGAACGACCTAGGTCGATCCTGTACTCGTACCCCCGAATTGCAAGCTGTCTTTGCCGCTGCATATGACCAACTTCGCGCGGCATGTGACAATTGGGAGGGCTCTCGGGAGGAGAGGTCGATTGTGATAAAAGCCCTGCGGGCAAACTTTGACGGGTTGGAGAGGATGCGGGAGCAAATTGTGCATCCGCAGACCTTGAGCTAAGTCGAGACCATTTTCCAGATTAATACTACGATACCCTGTACATAAGAAAAAAAATTCTCATCTCTTGTTTTATTTTGCAACTGATCAATTAAATTGCCTGGCACTTGATCGGTTATCACACTAGGAAATGCCCGCCTAGTCAATAGGCGATAGCAACAATAAGATGACAAGGAATCACGTCCCGCGTTTGTAAAGGGATAGTGGGTCTAACAAGACAGATCAGAAACGGAGATAATATGATGCATAGAACGAAGCAAGCAAGGATAGCAGCGCTCAAATATTCAAGAGAACGAGAGAGGACGATAAGATTAAGTGATAATCAAGTTCCTCACGCCAACGCCGTCCAGTGCAAGTTTGATGAGACGAAATTAATTACTAGACGAACCTGTTAGTCATGGGGTACTTCTCCTAATGAATGCACGAGATAAGAAGTACTTACTAGATTTCCAGAGGAGAGATCTGGTCCAAGGCATAAAGCCAATTTCCGCCTTGCTCTTCCTTCTCAAGCCTAGAAGGATAAAGGTCAGTCAAAATGTCACTGAGAATAGGAAGAGACAAAAAGATTCTCGGATCATACCAGTCATATGGCCAGAGAATGAGATGGCCCTGAATCTTGTTCAAAAGGTCTTCAGCGCGCTGCTTGTCCATAATTTCATCCATTCCATGGATGCCACCCTTGGATCCGATGGTGGTAGCCCGCCTCCTGCGTCTGCGAGACTGTGATGTCGATGTCGTCGCATTCAGGTTCACGGCCTCGGAGTAATCGACATGAGCCGAGGCGGCACGCGGCTTCTCTGCATCTTCAACGGCGATACCATCCTCGGTGTTCTGCGCGGTACTCAACAAGTGAGGGTCTGATGCGGTCTTCAGCGCTGCCTTCTCGTCAATAGACGACAAGGTTTCTTCCTTCGCCAGATCGGAATGCGGAGCACCATTGGCGTCAGTTTTTGCAAGCTCGGCCTTCTCGTCAATCGTTTGAGGACACTTCAAGTCACTCGGGAATCCTTCCGATCTAGGACTAGCAAGCGAGGTAGGTGAAGCAAGTCCACCGGCACTAGCACCCGCACTGGGAGGGCCGTTGTGCTTCTGGTTGGATGAAGGAGCCGTTTTACTGCCCTGCTGATTCTGCATTTCTGCAAAGCGCTCACCATATGTCGCATACTCCTTGTACTCCTTCCAGTTCTTCACCTCGCTGTCTGGCATACAGCGGAAAACAGAACGAAAGATCTTTGTGTTCTTCTCCGCAAGAGCTTGCCACGTGTCTAGGTAAAAATTATCATTGACCGGGTCCCTCATACAGTCCTTGTCAACGAAAATTCGCTTCAGATCCGGGATGAGTGGGTTGCCGTATGAGGAGTTGTCCTGGGTTTCCTTGGACACATATAAACCGCCACTGCCGACGGCGGACTCGCGGCTCGATGAGCCAGAGGTGGTATGCCCCTGCGACGGGGTGTCAGAATTGGTGGTAGCCTCAGAGTCCCGAGCATTCTCAACCGAACAGCTTTGCTTCCCATCTTTGCGTGTGGATTTGACCCGAGACGGCTTTCGCTCCGGAACGAGTTTGGGCTGTTCAATGGTTCCCTTTCCTTCGGCAGCAATTGGCGAAATGAGAGCCTCCCGCCCATCTGGTGACATTTGCGAATCCCGGCCGACTACCAGACCGGCCCTCTCGGCGTCAATCAAGCGGTCAACACCATCGCCTTCGACGTCTTTTTTGTGTTCAGGGTTGTCTGTAACACGCGGATCGGAAGTCATGCGGCGGTTGCTCTTCAGGTTGGGATTTTTACCCTGTTCCCAGTCAACATCATGGTTGAAGCTGTGCAGGTGCTCCGAACGGGACAAGAATTCATCCTGGACGCGATGACGGCGTTCCATCATCTCACGCTCATCCTGTCGTTCAATCATGGAAGATTCTGATCCGCGGCGTTCTCGCTCGTTGGTCGGCTGCGTGCCTTCTTCGACAACTTGTATCTTGCGGAGTTCCTCTTCGGTAGAGAAATCGTGCTCCAAAAGCTCATCAACATCGATACCAAGGTGCTCTCGCATCAAACGCATACGAAGAGTGTGTGGGAATCGACCGACAAGGAAAGGCTTGCCAGCCATGGTGGATGGAATCATGTCGGTATCCCGAACAATGGCGGCGACCTCGGAGTCACGCGATCCCAGCATAGAGCGCTCGTTGATGTTGGCTGATCCAATAATGGCGGCACGATCATCCACAACCATGCACTTGGCATGAATGTATAGTTGCTCGGTCACCAACTGCTTCTGCGGACCAATCTTGCCCCAGGCTCGCAAGCTGAAGAACTGAATATAGTCCTCAGGCTCGATACCAAGCGACCGAAGACGTCCAAAGATGGAGGTTTCTCCACGGCAGATACTGCGGTATTGACACTGCATGATAAGACGCACGCTGGTACCACCCTCACTATCCACGGTGTTTTGGAAGCCGGGGATCAGTGGGATCACAATAACTGCACGCCAGGCCTCCTCATTCTTGGCTGCTCGGACAATTCTCTCTACCAGAGCATCACCTATCAGGTTTTCGATCTTCCTGCCATCAATCTCACAGGTAGAGATGAAGAATTGATTCTCGATGTAAACAAAGTGCTCGGACTCTTCAATCATCTTGACGTAGGCATTCATGATACTGTGTTCGGTGACATCCGGCGTGCCAGTTGACCACATGCTGCTGGAGCGCAAGATTTGCACCTCACACGTTCCATCCAGACCTAAAGCTTCCAGGTCAGCTGGGTTGAAGTCCGGAGGAGGCAACAAGAAGGGAGTTGGCCGAGTGGGCTTTCGCTGGCGGAGAATGTAATTCCAGCGCTGAACAAAGTGGCGAGTCAGATCTCGCGCGGGCTGGCCGACGACATGCATCGAGATATCATGCCAGGGCATACGAGGCACGACATTGCGATCATACATCTCCTCGTATGGTTTGTCCAAATCATAGAAATCTTGGATACGAGGGTTTGAATAATCCTTCCCAGGCCAGAGTTGACAGTGATCTGCATCCTTCGGCATATCGGCAGTTTCGAAGCCAGTAGGCTTATCGTCAGTGAGCGAATGCTGGGGGGTATCCCAGCGACCGAAGCACAGATCAATTCCTCCCACGAAAGCCAATGTGTGATCGATTAGACAAAGCTTCTCATGATGGGCCCAGAAGAAAGTATTCTGGCGGAACTGGTTCGGGGATCTCTGGACGAAAATGTTGGGGTGAAGCTCAAGCAGAGAGAACTTGGAGTATTCCGAATCAATGGGGATGGCAGAGTTGATGTTACGGTACATGATCACAAAGACCTTGACACCTTCTCGGGCCTTCTTCTGCAACAGACGGTCCAGACGCCATTTCTGACTGATGGCAGCGGGGCGTCGCATATAAAGTTCAGGACTGAGCCACCAATCGTGGATGTAAATCACATCCTTGGCCTGATTGATCGCTCTGGACACAACCCACATGTAGTCTCGGCCATCGACCAGCCATTGCGCAAAGCACTTCTGACGCACCGGAGCGAAACTGTCGAACCGATTTGGCCGCATCCACGGGGTATTTTCGGCCATGAAACGGATGGACTCTTCAAACTGTAGAAGCTGGCGTTCGTTGCGGGCCAATAACTTCAATTTACGCTCGGAGTTCTCCAGTCGAAGAGTGTGGTGTTGCGGGTGTCTGGCAGAGTCCTTGGCCGACTTTGCCAAATCCTTCGCCTTTTGATTGCGAAGGCTGATCTTTTGTGTCTGCATCTTGAAGTGGGGATCGATCAAGAAGACATCGTAAATGTTCATCTCCTCAGGTGAATCTACGCACACCAAGTAGCTGTGACGAACAAGGAACCACTTGGGCCAATGCCGCTTCTTGATCAACGAAGGCGTCAGAGCTCGACGGAAGTCCAACCCCTTTGAAGATTGGATGATGAGGAAGCCCTCTTTACCGTGGTAGCTGCCTTCGGCCGCAAGACGTACACCGAGGGCAGACAACTCGAGGAACTTGCAGAGGCGATTGCTGTCCGCTCGGAAGATCAGGAAACGGATCATTTTCTGAAGGTAAAGTTCCAGTTTCTTCCGCTGTCTTTCAGGATACGTCTCTCGTCTACCACCAGTCCCTTCGTGGGTCGAAGAAGGTGCAGCAGCAGACTCCCCTTCTTGGTTGGTGATGCTAGACTTTCTCCGAGCGATACCCTGAGAAGGTCTCCGCTGATACTGCGGGTTCTTGCCCTTCTTCTTTAATGCTCTTTCGGTGCCACTCATGCCTTCGATGCCAGTCTCGTACCCGCCATCCTCTTCCTCATCTTCAAACTCGCTTTCTAGTCCACGAACACCACGCATGTAAGGGAAAGCACTTCGGGGGAAACGAGGAAGACTGGGGCTATTCTCGCTTGTCCGTAGTTGAATGTACTTTTGTGTACCTAGGTGAAGCTTGTATTTCAGATGGAGATTGGCGAAATCTCTCAAGGTCCGGAAGATGATCCACTTCATTCGCGTCATGCCACTTCCGTATTCCAATTCAATACGGAACACCAGGTGACGGTCACCGGAGTGCGAGTCGATGCGACTATCGGTGACACGAACTTTCAGTTGCTCCAAGAGGATTGGAATCCGCTTGCTTCCATGTTCATCACGTTGGAATGCACTGGCTAAGATAAGCGCAGCGGGCACGGCAGATGACAGTTCAGCGAGGAGCTCTGCTGATTTCTTGTTGTCCACCGCATTTTCCGGTCTGCGCCGTTGACCGATCATTTTAAGACCAGCTTTGATCTGCCTCCAGCGCTGTGCACTAGCACTAGTACCCCGCTCATTTCGATGCCGTCTCCACGTAGCAGCAAGGCTCTCATTATTCTCCGATGGGCCTCCAATTCCGGTAAGGCGCCTCAGCTGACTCGGTCGCTGCTGTTCATCCTGATCACCATCCTGTTGTTGTCTTCCGATATACGAGAAGCCGCGAGCAGTCATTCTCTTCCGCCGTGTTAGCTGGGCACGACCCTCATCCTCGGACACACCCTCGCGGGGTTGAGGCGTAAAGTCTGTAGTGCTCGCTCGGCGTGGAAACGGGTTGATTCGGTAGTTCTCGAAGGGCGCAAATGATGAAGAAAAGTGAAAAGAGGGGCGGCGTGTAGTCTTAGGAGTCGTGGGAGCAGTGCGGTTTCCAAGATCTTCGTCCGTCTGTCGTCGACGTCGCAAGATTCTCTTCCTTCTAGACCGCTCGTTCTGTTGCTCACCACCACTCTCCTCGGCATCGGCATCTGCGTCACTCCCTTCCTCAGTCAGGGGTTCAGGGAAGCGAAATTCACCGCGCTCAGAGCCCGGAGTCACTGTCTCGGCAGGGACTGAGCGGAAGTCGCCGATGGTGGCTCCGCTAGCAGACCTGGAGTGGGATGCGAATGGTGGAGATGCAGCCAATGATTTCAATCTCGTCATAAACGACCTTCCTCGTGGTTGTTCTCCATCTTCACCATACACCGATGAGGGCCGAGATGGCCCCCGAGATGGAGGCCCATCAGGGGCTTCGTTGTCTGTATCGCGAAACTGGACACTAGGCGTGCGGGAAGACGGTGAAATTCCGGGAATCGAGGGTTGGTGTTTATGGCGGTTCGCTGACGAGGGCCGGTCAATGTTCGACAGCCGAGTCTTCGGGGAGGGATGGTCTTTTGGAGAGCCACGTTGTGTCGAGGAGGCACGCAGATTCTCCTTCTTGGAGGCAATTGATCCGCTTGGATTTGATGGTTCCTTTGTCTCCGACGCTTTCTCATGCTCTGCGGCATCTGTCGGCGGAGGTTGTCTTAGAGAGGCGGGTCGGTTGGTGTCGGTCGGAGACGGGAAGGGTGAGGCCAGCTTGGTACTGTTCGAGACTGAGATTGAGTCGGAGCTCTTCAGTTTCTCACTTTTCAGGCTCTTGTCAGCCTCCTTTTGGAGATATGAGGCTAACTGAGCGTCGGCCATGCTACATTGTGAAATGATCGTTAGTTGCAGCTCGGGGGAAAGTTGGCAGGAGGGACCATGTTGCATACCTGCGGGATCAATCGTGGCCCTGTCGGATGTGATTCACGTATCTCGCTGTCATTCTAGAATTGCAGCATTTTCAAAGAGACAAGACAGAGAGTTGATGGGCGAGCAGTGTCTCGCACGTAAGTGTTGACATTAAAGGAGCGTTGGTCGTTTGAATTAGTTCGCGACTGTAGTGGAGCAGCTCCGCCCTATCCATCACTCCGACTGGAGAAGGCCCGCCAAGCTAGCCACTTCGCCAAGAATTGGGCGGTCAGTTCCTGATCCAGGGGCAATGACACTGACGGTTGTGCTGCTGATGATTAAGTGATCAGACTAAGGAAAGACAATGCAAAGACATCATTGACTCGACCAGTTTTCATCTTTGGTCGTTTCGAAGAGCTATCCTTAAGCGAGAAATAACGTTGTAATTTATTGAAAACCATCCTCGTATTTACTAGGTGGCTAAGTGACTATTGTTTACAGTATATTGTTTACAGTGATACCTCGTCTACTAAGCGGTAACGGAAAACTTCATAGATCAATGTTATTCCAAATCGGAACCTTGGCCAGCTAAAAGCTGATAAGCTCTTGGGCATTTCACACGTTGGCAGTGTCCTCATAACATTGTGCACAGAATCACCAATGAGGTCAGAAAGCTTTTTGTCGTAGGAAGAGGTACAGACCGGTAATAAAGTGAGGCTGTTTCTTCTGCTTCCAGCACCCACTTCATCTAAAAAGGCCATTAACGAGCTGTATTTCTAGTCGTCCGTCGTCAGTGACCCGCTCATCCGGGGTATCCAGATCCTCAATACGAATACGATGCAGGTTATCTCTACAAGAACTGGCCAGGAAGGCTGCTCGACCCATCTGTTCCCCCCGTCCGCAAGCCTTCCTAGAACTGGCCACTGAATTTAATGCCGACCATGCTTTTTGAACGTGTCACTAGGCCGACTATTGGCGGCTCATCGTATTTCCCCTATGATAGACGCCGAGGAAGTCGGCTTGTACAGCGGGTCTCGTCCCGGAGACGAAGATTCCGCTCAAAGCGGCTCCTTTTCTGCGCTTGCTTTCGGTTGAGAGTTCATATCGCTCATTTGTCTTTTGGTGGTGCACACCTTCTAATTCCTGGGATCGAGAACAGGGCTCAAATCCAGCAAATCCTCTCAGGCGGCTTTGATGATTGGCCGGGTCGGGTAATGACAATTGCCTCGCCCTTCTTCAGAGTCCCCGCATAATAGGTCTGGCCACTGGCTTTTCGAGGACAAACACATGTTGAACCACAAGATACATCACGGAGACAGGCGACGAAGACTGTAGAGCCAGCGGGATTCTTCTTTCTGGTCCTTGAAGTATGAAGTTGATTACGGACTGTAGGCACATCACCAGATTGAAGACTGTCAATTCGCATAGGGGTACACAGACGCTGATTCGTTGAGAGGTGCAGAGTGAGCTGAGCTTATCCTGACGAGTGTGCGTAAGGTTGAAGGATGGCCTCTGCGAGAGAACGGAGGTGAAAAGGAATTTGAGGATGCAGATGTCCTTGCAATATGTGAAAATATGTGTTCGTCATTGGAGGTTTTATCAGATTATTTGAATATTCAAGATGCGTCTTACTCGTAGGAAAGGAAAGGAGAACAGAAATGAAACGTTGAAAAACAGAGATATAAACCGAGGCGGCCTCATTGACCGCGCACCCCCCGCATCAAACTTTGTCGTTGAATTCAACAAGTGCCTGCATAATATAATCCGCGTAAAAACGAGAGTTTATGGTAATAGTATGGTTAGACGCCATTCATCATCTCGGTATTATGACTATTTAGGAAGCTAAAGTCCCCTGGATGGTAATGAGACTCAACAATACTTCGACAGGGCGGCCTCGGCTCCTTGACGATATACCCGAAGTCGGCACGGCACTTCCCCGCCATTTCACCAAATATTTCGGGGAACAGCCCACCTTACCAACCTAGTTACAACACACACACACTCCTGTCTCCCTTCGGGAAATCTCTACCAATATTACCTCCCTTTGACTCATCCCAAATTTGCTCCACAATGACAGACCCATTGAAGTCCTACGACTCCTCCGGCCGCCCCAAGCCCGCCGCCGTCTCCCAAAACGTTTACAACATCGCTGGTATCTCCGTAACAGTCTACGGTCTTGATGAGCTTCGATCCCAGGCCACAGACGTCGCATGCCTATGGCTTCTGCACCCTCGTCTTGCGACACAGGCGCGTATGACCAGTATCGCGGAGGCGACTATCAATGACTGGAATGGCAAGACGCAGGCTACTCCGTCGGCGAAGGGGTTGATAGCGGTTTCATTTGACCAGCGCAATCATGGGGCGAGAATGGTTGACCCATTGGCGAATGAGGCGTGGAGGGAGGGGAATCCCCGTCATGCGCAGGATATGTTTTCTATTTTCCGTAAGTATTGCCTAGGTGGTTCTAGGGGGTCAAACGGTACTAATCTATCCATTCATAGAGGGCACTGCGCGCGATACCTCGCTGCTAATGGACTATCTCGCTGCGTTCATCTTCCCCAATGGCGAGCACAAAATCTCGGAGAATTTGGTTCTAGGCGTCTCATTGGGCGGACACGCCGCATGGAGCTGCTTATTACACGAGCCTCGCATCAGCGCCGGAGTCGTCATCATCGGTTGTCCGGATTACCTCAATCTCATGGTCGACCGTGCCCGTCTCTCCAAGCTACCCTCCTGGACAAAGACCAACCCTCCCGGCGCGGAGATTCTCGGCTCGGATGCTTTCCCAACGTCCTTTGTGGATATCGTGAAGCAGTACGATCCCGCCAGTCTGATGCTCAGCTACATGGATACCAGTTCAAGGAGCCTGCAACGTGAAGGACCGCTGCCCGAGCCGACAGAGCAACAGAAGCAGGAACTGCGTCCACTTCTGACAAAATTGTTGGCCGGAAAGCGGATCCTGAACCTGTCTGGTGGTATTGATAAATTGGTTCCATATCACCGCGGAGAGGCGTTTTTAAATTGGTTTAAGAGCGCGGTTGGCGCAAATGGCTGGTTCGGGGATGGTGGCGTTATCTTTGAGGATATCATCGATGGGTCTGCGGGTCATGAGGTGACGGCTAAGATGGTTGATGAGGCTGTTCGGTTCATTAGTGAGACGCTGGCGACAAGTGCGGATCAGACGGGTCGGAGAGGCTCGGTGCGGGAGTCGAAGATCTGAATGGTCTGACTATAGAAACTGTAGACTACACGGGTTGAGAATTTTGTAAATAGCCCTGAATTATACAAATACACATTGGGCGACGGATTGGTCTAGGTCTACACACGGACCATTAAGGAAGAGTCAAGTGCTGCTTCGCCATAGACATGCGAGCTGATGCTTGGACGAGATTGTACAGCAGACAGCCTCTGAGTAATGGACTCGCATGAAGTCCGGTAAAACAGACCAACTCCTAGCCCGGAAATCTGATACGGTCCTTTTGAGCACCTATACATTTGAATAGGCAAGCCACCTGCCAGGGACGAAAAGAAACAGTTTTGAAAATCCTCCTTGTGGTATTTGTTTAACACAATGTGAAATCGTAAGGGCATTCGGAGGCCATGCTATATGCTGCTTTGCATACACAAAAACCCTTTTTCTTTTGGAACGCCCCCGAACCAAACCATCTCGGCTCGTGGCGGCCTTTTTTCGCGTTTCCGATCGTCCTCCTCCGACAGGATAAGACAGTTGAAAAATTTCCTCCACAAGACCGAACGTAGCCAGTAGAGCGACTACGCTTGCCCCGATTCACCCGCCTTCGCCAGGGAAAAAAACACCAATATTCAACGCTTATGCGACCAGCTCAACAACACCACCGGCCTCCTTGATCTTCTGCTCGGCATCACGGCTGAAGTAGCGGGCACGGACGACGAGGGGGATCTGGGGGAGACGGCCCTTGCCGAGGACCTTGGAGTAGCCGAGGGGCAGGAGGTCGATGACGGGGGCGGTGTCGGTCTTCTCGCCGCTCAGGTAGGCGTCACGCTTCTCGGCAGGGACGAGAGTCCAGAGCTATAGAAAAGGAAGATTTCAGTCAGTCAGACCGTTTGACAGTGTATCCAAATTTTCACGACGCCGGTCCTTTTTGATCTCCTTGCAATCGAGCGTTGCAGTCTGATTTCCAATATTCTCTTTATCGCATTCATCGTCCGACCAGCATATCCATCGTGAATGTTGCGTTCTTTTGCCTCTCGCTCGTTTTTCCAGATTTTTTGTGGCTTCCCTTCAGAACGGACCGGCTCGTTTCGATATCTTGTCACGTACCTTGTCGAGGTTGATGGTGGGCTTCCAGAACTTCTGCTGGGTCTTGTGGAAGTAACGCATACCGACCTTACCGAAGTAACCGGGGTGGTACTTGTCGATGTTGGTACGGTGGTGGTGCTGACCACCGGCCATACCGCGACCACCAGGGGACTTGCGGTGCTTGCCAACACGGCCGTAACCGGCGGACACGTGGCCGCGGCTGTGAGAGGAGAAAGCAGACGTTAGTTTTTCATTTTCGTTTGTATAATGGTTTTGAAGTCCCGGAAAGTTTTGTATGTCGAGGGTAGGCGTGGAGTGATATGCAGAAAAAGCGCCGGCGATATCGAATGTTGCGCTGATCACGAACACAACTCGAGGGAGGTGGAAAGGGTCGACTCACTGCTTCCGGGTCTTCGACAAACGGGTAGGCATCTTGTCGAGTGGTGTGTTGGCGACAAGACCGATCTGAAAATTGGGCGTTGAAGGGGGGGAGGATCGTGATGCTACCGGCTCAGATGTTGAAATCCACGCTCGCAAAGCTAGACTGTGCGCTAAGCAATTCGCTTGTCCCGTGATAGGGTCAAACCCTGCCCCGGGGTTGCCAGAGGTCACGTGGTTGGACCCGACATCTGTTCTGCCACCGCCGGATTGTCATGGGTGGAGCTAACCATATCGGGTAAAGATTGTCTGTTGTCGAATATTGATCATCATACTTTATTCCTTCTGAAAATGTCTAATAGTTAATACAATCATCTTGACGAAGAAAAAGAATGACTGGTTCTGTTCAGAGATAAGACTATGTAATCTATACGTGATCGGTTTTCAAATAGCAAAACTTGGACATAAGACATGGTCTTCCTGTAGGAATATGGTCAGTAAACATCAATGAAGGTGTACTGTAGGCGCTTCGAGTCTCAAGTTCAAGGTCTAGTAATTGAATTCATCACTCTGTTACGATACACATGCTTTGCTAGCCCTGCAAATGTCTTCGCTCGACGTATAGACTTGGCTAAACACTCTTCAGCTCATTCCGCCTTCTCAGCAAAAAACTTCGACAACCGCTGTACAGTCGCTTGCGCCGGCCTCACATTCGGACTCGCAACCAAACTCCCCCGAATCCACCCAGGCAACTTGGCCTGAATCCTCGGCGTCTCATATCTCCGATCCACCATCACAATAGCCGCATAATCATTCACATGCCGAATCGCCCGTCCAATACACTGATTAACAGCTCTCATGCACGCATTCTCATAAAATTCCCGCCCCGCCGCGGCCGCACTAGCTTTCTTCTCCGCCTCCGTGCCCACGTGCTGCTTATGCGTCTTTTCTTCAATGTACTTGATCTTCGCTTGCCAGACTGCGCTGCGGATGTTAGGGAAGGGTAACCCGATGATGAGGACTCCACGACCTAGTTCGTCGGAAAAGTTGATTCCTTCGGAGAGTTTACCGCCCACCACGGAGAGGAGGAGCGCGCCTTGGCCGGTTGAGACGGCGGAAGTGTATTCCTGGAGGAGGGTGTCTGTGGATGTGGTTGAGTCGCGGGATTCGTAGAGAATTTTCTTTTTGTTCGATATCAGGCGCAGGATCGTTGAGCCGTTGCCATTTGGGATGGGCTTTTGCCAGACGGTGACTACTTGGCTAAGGTAGTCGTAGCTGGGGAAGAAGGCGACGACACCGTCCGGGATCACTTGGCATAGCGTTGCTATCGTTCTTCCAAGGTCGGTAATCTGGGTAAGGTGATTAGCATGTACAGTGGTAACACTTTGCAGGATAAAACTGGCTGCTGACCATTTTCTCGGAGTTTCGGGCTTCGTATGTGAAATCAAAATCGGTACCCATGAGTCCCTTTGTAAGGGATTGTGCTACAAGGTTGGTATGAGGGATGACGTGACCATAGCTGAATGTACCAAGTCGCTCAGGCGGGACGTAGGAGAATAAGTGGTTCAGGTAATCAGACATCTAGTAGCGGATTAGTGACGCACAAACGACAAGGCACGCACTGTTTCGCTTGAGCACTCACGGGGGACATGGTACCACCGGCCAGAATCACAGCCCGAGCATCCTCGACAATCTCTCGAAAGTGATTGGTCGGATCTAGCAGCATGTACTTTAGTTGTACATCGTTCTTCTCCTTTTGAAAGAATAATCTGCCTTCTTCTGACGGGTTCATTAGCGGTAGCAGGAAACTCTGGATATGGAAAAGAACTGGCACTGTAGACCGGTCTCTAGACCGAGCGCCTTGAGGCTCCTGCGATGCCTCGACATAGCCGTCAACTTTGCGGGCTAGCTTGCTCTCTTGCAGATACCGCGATAGCTTGTATAGGTTGATCTGATCCACACCCTTACCAGCCATGAGTTCAGATGGCTGAATAGAGCCCTCGCCAGGCCCTTTTTGTTGTAAGATCTCGTGGAGATGGCGGGCGATGGAACTCACTAGCCGAATCACTTGCGCGACGTAGTTTCGGTTCTTTCCTTTCAGCCGGTTTTTGAATTTGCGCGCATATGTTGTTAACTGTGTGATTGCTGTTTGCAGCTGAGATAGTGAGACCGTTACTGAGTGAATACCGGCAATTGCATCCATCAGATTATGCGCCTCGTCGATGATGACAACATGGTCCTTAATGGACAAGTTGAGAGCTTCTCGAGCAGATCGCTGGAGAAGTAGTGGATACGGTAGTGTCACGATCTATCCGACATGAATCAGTTTCACCAAAGTCCTGCAGGCCATTCTGCGTGTTGACTGACCTCACTATGTTTGATGACCGAGCGGGACGCATAGTAGGGGCAGATCCCAATTTCCTTACCCACTTTCCCGATATCCTCAATGTCCTTCACTGTAGCCAAGGCATGATCTCGGAACTGGAGAAGCAAGGCGTCGTCATCCTTAGAAGGCAGGAAAGAACATTTCTTGTCAGCAGCGACACCCGATTGTTGCATATCCAAGCAACGCTCGTTGATCGCGGTGCTGTTCTCCAAAGCGCGGACTTTGGGATTTATGCAGAGATTCTTTCTAGAGCCAAGTGAGAGATGTTTCACGGTTTCTTCGAGCTTTGACAGGCTATCGTCCTCGTCGTCTTTTTCCGGGTCATATGGAATGCTTGATGGAAAAGTAACTCGACGCAATTCACCTGCAAATTGGCTGAGTTGTGAATGAGTTCGTGAGCAGTAGAAAATCTTGACGGATCCATCTTCCTCATCGTCGTCTTTTTTCTGAGTCGACAGCTTTCCTTGGAATTTCTCTAGCAAAGCGAGAGTACTAGCAGATAGGCCATCCACCCCTCCTGGCTCGGTGGGTTTCTTTCGATCTTCCGACTCGCTATCATAGTCATCCAGAACGAATTGCTCGTCATCATCAGGACCTGACTGAGGATCTGCTTCATCCAGTCGCTAGATACAGGATTGTCAGTATTCGGATCTGTAACAGATCTGTTTCAGACTAAGATTTCTGTACCTGTTTCTTACGGGGCCTGTCTTGTATCGTTGCAGCCTGCTTCAATCGCTCTTCTTCACGTTTGACTTTAGCCAATCGTGTCTCAAACTCTTGTCTTTTCTCGGCTATAGCACGACGCGAACTCTTTTTGGCGAAGTCGACCATCCATTCTGGCTCGTCATCGTCGCCTAGTCCAAGAATGAAACAGAACGAGATGAGCTATGACGCAAGACAAGGCGCTACGGGGCGGGATACATACATGCTGCCTGATCCAAGGTCTCCTGAAAGGCCTTTCGCTTATGGTCCCGCAGCCAAGTGAGAGAGCCGCAGATCAAGCTCAGCGATTTACCCTGAATGGGGAAAAGACCTTAGTATGGGTAAAGGGCAACGAACGCTGATCTCACCAAAGGTGGCAGCTCATCCGATTCATCAAAGCAGTGGAGCCAAGCTACTACTTACAGTACCTGCGGCCGTCAGATTAGAAGACATGAAGTAAACAAAGGGGGGCGGCGGCGGGCCTTGCTCGGGGAAGAGGGTCTTAGCGCGTACCGGTGGGGGACTCAAAGACGGCGACTTTTCCGTCCTCAAGGCAGCCGTAAAGGGCCTGCATGAACTGAAGCTGGATATCATACGGGGTAAACGGATGGTGGAAATCCTGTGGAGCCACGGTGGTCACCATACTGATGGCCGTGGTGACAGAGGGCCAGACACACAGCCCGGAGTTCGTTCCAGATGGTAGTACGAAGTACGGAGCAAGAAATACCAAAAACCACGCTGGTGGAACTCAAGAACGGATAGGGTTTTTTCTGGAAAGTCGCGGCTGATAAAAATAACACCCGAGCCTGTTGGTGGAGTCCTCGGAGGAGTCCAGGAGAGACATTCTCCAGTCGTGTCATTACTACGGAGTACAATACTGCAGCATCCAGGGGAAGGAAATTCATAATGCGGGTCTGCTGGTTCGTATTCGTATTTCATGATGTGAGAGGGCCAAAATGTGCAGTGATTGGGCATCGTACAATACATACACATTACGTTACTTACCAATATCCTTGCAATGTCTTTTTGTCTCCTCAAATCGCCAAAAGCTTCATTTTCGTACATCAAATTTCACCTTGATATCGATTACAAGAGGTACCTTTATAGTCATCGGACTTCTTGATTCAAAAATAAGATTAGTCGATCTTTATACTTGGAGTGCCCTTTCTCGTGAGCCATCTTGAAGATTTGTTGAAAGCAACTTGATGAGCCAACTATCACCATCTGGCTTGTTGGCACCCGTATATCGCCTCGATTCGACCTTCCCTGACCAATGAGAAGTATAAACACTAATAAGAATCGGCAACAAAAACATACAACAGCAAGGATTCGCATGTGGTCACCCACCATACTACTAACTGGCCGGCGTGTGGCTTAAGTACGGCTGAGCGGACGGGAAGCCCTGTTCTCCACACCCTATGGTCGTATGTACTCATTAACAAGTCAAATTGATATAGATCGACTGAAGCTTTTATTTACAATGCGTAGAGGTGACGTTAATAGACCACACCTGATGGCAAAACATAGACTCCTGATAGCTCAGTCCGGGGGGCTCCACTATTTACTTAGCTCTGACAGAAGGCTATGTAATCTAAGCTAGCTAGCAATTTTTAAGCGGATCGGCACAACTCGTCGAGGGAATGACAGCCTCAGCATGTCACTGATAAAATTGTCCAACCACTTGTCTGGAGGTATCCCCTCCTATATTCGTCGCCACGAATAGCTTGAGGATGATGTGATTTCCGCCACTCGTGTTTGGCGGCATATTGTTCGCGAGAAATGGACCGACAGCGTTCCTGCGGATTAACAGCAACGAGCTCTGATCGAACGATGGGCAACCGCTGACCAGGAATTGCGCGATGTAAGATAAGCTCTACACTCACAAAACTAAGAACCGACCTTCTTAAGGGATGAAGCCTGATCATCAATCTTACACTCAGATAGAGCTGTGAGTCTCAAGTGCCAGAGGATGAGCCTACTTTCGAGAACCCTGAAAAGGTATGTATAAAGTTTTAATTTTTCTTAATCTTGATCTGGATGCATGTAGATAACCTCATGTCAGGTATTTCGTAACACACACCCTGTGGTCGTATCTATCAGGTAGGACAGCATGTAAATCTGAGGAGTAAAGCAAGAAAGCGAGGTAGACTGTGATGATTTTCTTTCAACATGTTAAGGCCAACTAATAGGTGACCTTGTGGCTGGGTTGGTAGGATCTCCGCAAATACCACAGTCTATCATCGTCTGCCTTTGTCGGATCTGAGAAGCGCTAGCTTGACGAGAATGGTCTATTTACTATCGTCCCAAGAGAACGCGCTAGTGGTATGGCGTACTATGAGAGCTGTACGCCATGCGAGTCCCATCGAGTCAATATGGGATAATGACATTCGAGACTAATCATACAATTCAAGCTCGCGAGTTCGTGGGTGTAGCGAAAACCGACCCGGGATTTTCGACCGTCCCCAGAGATAATAGTCAAACTCTTGATTCTATTTTCAAAATCTCACTGCCATGTGAAAACTTTCCAGGACTATTAATATCTACGCATCGTATACCAGCCTCAGCTGACTGTGGCAGGACATCATTGTACAGCCGCCGAAGGATGGCCCACAGGGGTATCATGCGTGTGTCTACGTATGAACAGCAGCAGTACACTGCCTCCGACCGGACGTGATCTCGCTGAAGCTATGCGGCGGTGCGGATGGAGCAGGTCGTCTGATTGTAGTACAGTGTGTAGTAGGGAGATACTAGAGAAGCCTTGGTCCATCCTAAAATCAACTTTCTCCATCGTTCAGACGGTGATAGACATCCTGTAATTTCAACGTCCCTGAAACTCAGCCCCTCGGGTCCCCGGGTGGTGTACATTCCCACTCTGTACTGGGTCTCTGGACTCCTCCACTCTCTAAGAGGCCACCTATCAAGTCCCCCGAGTCGCGCTAAAGTGGGCTGTGGCTCGGTTGGTTCGGTTCGTCGGGCATAGACCTACATAAGTATGAGTCCGTACTGTCGGTATTATGATTATGACTACGGATACACGACCAGCCCTGGATTGTTGTGAGATACTTTGTATTACAACTACCTAATAAGGATATGAAACTAGTCCTGAGACCCATGGAATACTAATAATCTCCGGACGCCTCTTCATTTCCTCGTTCCATCGTCTTCCTTGGAGTCCTCTTGAGTTCCTGAAAAAAAAGCCCGGTGCGGCGTTCCCCCCGTGTTTTCTCTTTGCGCCCCTCCGACTCCTCCCCTCTTCACCCCCTCCACCCCTCTTTCTCTTCCTGTCTCCAAAATTGCATCCTGATAAAAAGAGTGATCGCAGATGCTGCCCCGCAACTGAGAGTAACCCGGTATTTTCTCAGCAACCCGACAATTCCACTCCCCCCATTTAAACATACTACACACGGGATGAACCGACCTCCTCCGCAACATGGTCAGGGTCAGGGCCAGGGTCGGGGCCAGCCACGCCTCGGGGCGACTTGGTATCCAGGGGGGCAGGATGACTTTTACATGCCAGAGGTCATCTCCCCCTCCCCTCAAAGGTGTGATCTCCTCTCCATTTTCTGTTATTGTACACGTCAAATCAGTGTCCCTTGACGATGCCACGGGTTCGTGTGCTAATCCATCCGCGTAGGGTGATGCCCGAGGTTCCCGAAAACATGCAAGACAATATCGCGCAAATGGAGCATGGCGCCTACGACCCCCGCCGAGCCCAGCCGCAGTCGCCCGCGCAGTATGTCTCGCGGTCCCAATTCCCAGAGCGCACTTCGTCCGCCGTCCAGAGCCAACCTCAGCAAGCTCATACTCAAGATCATGGTGCGTACGCGCAGTCTGCGACCTACGATGACGTGGATCAGCCCAATTTCTCGCCCTTCCCCGTCTTGCGGAACCCCCCGCCAAACGTTCCGCCCACCGATGAGCAGCGCGAAGAGAGTCTCGAGCGCGCCCGCATGGCCGTCTTGTCCACCACCGATCCGGAGATGCAATTGGCATGGGCACAGGATGCGCTCGCTTTCGTGGAAGTGGCCGCGCAGAATGAGGCCCGTCTGTCGACCACACAGCCGCCGCGGCCGCACACGCCCCCGGTTGAGCGTCAGCTGCGTACGGATGCGATGAACATTGTCAACTTTTTGGCGGGACAGCAGCACCCCAAAGCCGAGTTTATCAAGGGCATGTGGCTGGAGTTTGGCAAATTTGGCTACCGCGTTGATCGGAAGGAGGCCTTCCGCTCGTACACGCGGGCGGCGGAGAAGGGATATGCGCGCGCCGAGTATCGCATTGGTATGCAATTTGAGAGCTCCGGAGAGCCGGAGAAGGCCATCCGACACTATGAGCGCGGTGTATCAATGTCGGATTCTGCCTCGTACTACGTGAGTACATTACCGCGGGGGAAGACATCGGGAAATGACGATTGAATCGCTAACTGTCTCTTCTAGCGCCTGGGAATGATGATTCTTCTTGGACAACACGGCCAGCGTCAGGACTTCCGGAGAGGCTTGGAGTACATTAGATTGGCCGCGCAATCCTGCGACCAGAACGCACCGCAGGGTGCCTATGTAGGTGGCAAATTCCGGTGAATGGGCGTGTCTTCTGGAGTGGATTCTAATCAATTATCCACTAGGTCTATGGAATGCTGTTGGCTGGAGAGCTCCCTCAAGTCAGCGTGCCTGAACCTTACCTGACTCCGGATCTCAACATTGCCCGTGTCAATATCGAAAAAGCCGCCTATCATGGATTCGCCAAAGCCCAGGTCAAGATGGGTGCTGCATACGAGCTTTGTCAGCTGCAGTGTGATTTCAACCCCGCGCTGTCCTTGCACTACAATGCGCTTGCGGCCCGCCAGGGCGAACCCGAAGCCGAAATGGCCATCAGCAAATGGTTCCTTTGCGGTCATGAAGGTGTTTTTGAGAAGAACGATGAGTTGGCATTCACGTATGCTCAACGAGCAGCACAAAGTGGCCTCCCTACCGCTGAATTCGCTTTGGGTTACTTCTATGAGGTCGGTATCTTTGTTCCGGTCGACATCAGAGAAGCTCGGAGCTGGTATGCCAAAGCTGCTGCGAGCGGTAACAAAGATGCCTCTGGGCGCATTGATAGCATTTCCCGATCAAAGACTCTGTCGAGAAAAGATCATGAAAACGTCGCAATTTCCCGCATCAAGTCGACCCGTTACGCCCACCAGCGTGGTGCTTCTTTGGAGTCCACTGCCGAGCAGATCGAGATGCCCGACCCTTCACGAATAAGCCTTCACGATCAACCTTCGTCTGCCGCTCCCTATCCTGATCGAACTGGATCTGCGCGTCCTCGTCCTCCCGGCCAGCAGGGCTACCAAATGCCCGATCCTCGCCCCAGCTCCGCCTTCGGTGTTAACCCAAACCTTCGTCAAAATGGTCCCCCCGGTCCTGGCTATGGCGGCCCACCCGGGCCTGGTGGCCGCAGCGCATCTTATGGCCCCGGTCCTGGTGGTCCCCCTGGACCTGGTCCTATGAATTACCGCCAGCATGGCCCACCGACCCCAGTCGGTGGCCCTGGCCCCGGTGGACCAGTCAGCCCCCAGTCCGCAGGCATGATCAGCCCCAGCGGCACGCCCCGGGTGGACATTGGATATTCCGCTCCAGTTCCACCTCCAGGTGCGGACCGCCGTCGTCCTGCACGCCTCGATGGGGCACCGCCAGACCGCAAGCCTGTGCGGAGTCCTGTCGGTGGTCATGGCCCTGGTCCTCTGCCCTCCCCTCGTAACCCCACGTCTCCTAGGCCCATGGGCTCCCCTCAATCTGCAAACTTCCCTCCACGCAACGAGTCACGGCAGCCATCCAGAGGCTCGGGTTCGTCAACACCTCAGCCACCGGCGGGCCCGCAGCAACAGCCGCAGCCGAAGCCCGCCCCGCCACCATCCAAGGGCCCCAAAACATTCGAGGAGATGGGCGTTCCCAGTGCAAAGACCGACAGCGATTGCGTACGTATAGATAGCCCGTTCCAGCCTACCTGCCTTATTACAGGCTATGCTATTCGCACTTTACAAGCTAACTATCTTCTCTACAGATTATAATGTAATTGATACCCTGGACGTTGTCTGTTCTCCATTGGCATCTTTTTCTCTTCAAGGTCATCCCATCATATCTGTGGGCGTAGCCATTTTGCATAACTAGCTTGTTCTCAACACCCCCTTTTCATTTTCTTTCCAGCTTTTGCTTCTCTGCTTTCCCTTGTACCTTTTTATAATGCGGGGCCATATTTAAAATTTTCATTTTTGCCCTTTGAGAGGTAGATGAGTTGATGTTCCCTCCCTTTTTGTTTTGTCTCTCCCATCTGTTTCCCACATATTTGCATTTACGCTCATGATATCTAGGCTGCCCCAGGCCCTTTGGACATATGGTTGTTCGGCTGTTTGATTTTCTAGATATGGCGCAGTCCTATATGAGAGCATTGAATATGCATTATGTGACTTTACTGTGTGTTTATCTTATTGTATAAGTAGTGTGTAGAGATACCGATAATTTCGATTCGAAGGGGTGGTGTCGTGATTTCTTTCTACCTCCGAGCTTCTATCCGAACTTCCACCTCAAACTTAAGTCGACTCGGTCTTATAGCTCCACAATTACAACTACCATGGCACCCCGTAAGGACAAGGGAGAGAGAGCGGCTAGAAGTGAGGGTATGTTTTTTTGAAGTTGGCTTCGGTGGTGAGGGCTGAATTCTGACCAGATGACAAGAGGCCATTCTGATTCTCAACTACTTACGTGAGTTCCTCGATGTCGGTGGACGTGACCAACAGAAACTGATCCAACATGGTTCTAGGTGAACAAAAGTATATTGTTTTGATATCCTTGTCTACCAAGCATGGATGCTGACTCTTCGATTGGTGCAGTCGTCCCTTTTCGGTGCGTATCTTCATCCTGCCCTGCATCGGGACGTAACGCTCATGTTGGAAAGCACAGGCGATCGAGATCTCTGCAAATCTTCGCAACAAGGCCACGAAAAGTGAGTACACTGTAGTTTGACTCACGGGCTGTGGATATATATTTGCAAGGAGCTGACGGCGCGATCTCAGCCCAAGCCGCCAAAATCCTGAAAGAGTTGCACCAGAATGGCGAGATCGAAGGACGGATTGCAGGTATGTGGACCTTCACCCAACCCCGCATACGCAATCTGAGGTCATTTTACTGACCGATAATGCGGGATGTTCCACAAGGAAAACAAACGGTCTACCACGCCCTCCAGAAATCATCCGACAGCGCCAGTCCGGAGATCCTCGCTGCGCTTAGTCACGAGATCGAGACCCTTCAAGATGAACTCTTCACGATCAAGGCAAACGAGAAAAAGGCACGAGCTGCCTTGGCTGCCTTCGAAGTCAAACCTCGACTTTCTATCCTGCGGGAGGACATCCGCCAGCTACAGGAGGAACGAGATGCCGCCCAGGCACGCCTAGGCAAACTCTACAGCAATGATCAACCTCACATCTCCCTCGAGGCACGTGCGCAGCTGGAGCGCGACTGGACACAATGGAAACACCATGCCACCATTCGCCGTCGCATCTGTGGCGAACTTTGGGGGCGATGCTCGGAGGTTTTGCCTGAAGATATGACTGCGTCGCAGCTATGGGTAAGCCATAAATCTGGTTATCGTCTCTGCCGCACCCGTTGGTGGGAAAGGTGCAAGGTACTGACGGGGCGACCAGGAGTCTCTGGGGCTTGAAGGACCGCTCCAATGAGAGTCGGTCGGGTACGGACGCTTGATCTGCTTTGGTGTCTCCACTCGGTCACATCATTCGACAAGCGTTATTTGCGGCTCGGTCTGAGCGGAGACTTTGAGCTCTGATACGGAAACACATCTGAGCTGCAAGAGGGAGCACGGGCAACCAGGGCGTGACTAGGTCGATTCGTCACGCTTTGATAGGTGATTTGATTGCTCAGGACATTCAGGATTTGGGAGACTTGAGAGATTCGGGGATATGCGAGCGGAGTTTGCGGAATGGAGGCAACCGGGGAGGCGACTTATTTCAGGCACATCAGATGGACAGACTCAAGAGCTGGGAAATCAGATGGTCTGCTTTTAGCCTCTGTTAGGCTGTGAAATGACCAACGAGGATCAGGGGAGAAAGACTTCCTCTTGGAAGTAGAGCCCATCATCATCACCTGCACTCCCGCCCCGGTGCATTGATCTTGGTACTTTATCAGTAGGAATGAAATCTGATTAGTATTAGTCTGTCTTTCTCTCTTTGCCCTCTCTCTCTCTCTCTTGATTTTTGCCCATCACCAAGTGACTAGCCAGCAACTATTATACTGCTCTGCATGCTACTCTAAGTGTTCGTACACTTTTTTTAAAAAAAACTTCCAGCCTGCTCACCGCCCGCCGCTTGACTCTTCCCCTCTCCCCTCCGATAACGTCCCCCCTCCAGCCCTCCTCTTATTCCCCTCACCTTCCTTTCCCCCAATTCTGAATCCCCTCGGCGATGCTGTCGGCCTCTCGCCCTCCTTCATCTCGTCCCAATCGTCCTGAAATGAGAGGTCGTGCGCCTCTCCCGGTGCCCTCGGGCCTTCAACAAAACGGCCATTCCCGCAACCCCTCCAGCCTCGACATGGCTCGCAGCCCGCCCAACCCGAGCAATAAGAGTACGTCTCTTCGATCTCGCCCGTCCACCCGGGAAACACCTGCACTCGCTATAATTGCGGAATCTGCCGCTATTTGTCTATCCAAAGCTAATTATTGGTCTCCGATTACTCCGCAGACACTAAACATGTTCCCTGCAAATTCTTCCGCCAAGGTGCTTGTCAGGCTGGCCCCGCTTGTCCGTTCCTGCACTCGACCGATGCCGCAATCGACTATGCGCCCTGCAAGTACTTCACCAAGGTAGTTATTGAGTTGCGCCTTTGTTCAGTCCATTTTCCAATGCATTTCCATTCGATCTGGCGGCTGACCGAGGTTGACCTGTTCTTTTTGCTTTACGTTTAGGGTAACTGCAAGTTTGGCGCAAAGTGCGCTCTCGCGCATATCCTTCCCGATGGCCGCCGAGTGAATAGAGCCGGTGGTGGTGGTGGTGGCGGCGGCGGCGCTATGGGTATGGGCGGTGGTAGTCACTTGAATCTGGGTGGTCGGGTTAATCCTCAGGCGTATGTTAACCAGGACTCGGCCTTGACAAACTCCGTCCTCTCGCAGCAGCGCTTGAATGGTCACGAGCCCAGGTATAACCAGCCGCTTGCCCCGCAAGACGAGTCGGGCTTCGTGCAGGGTCAACAGCAGGGACCTTATGATGCGATTCCCACAATTGATACCGGTCTCGCCTCCGATGCCGGCTCCAAGTACGGATCCCCAGTGGATGATGTGCGCTTTCCCATGTCACCTAGTGCCCGCCATCTGACAGCCCTGGATGCCCCGCTTCCGGCCTCGTTCGATAGCCAGGGAATCTCTCATGCGGCTCGTTACGGCCCCGTGGCTGCTTCGGTGCCCTCTAAATTTGGCCTGGGGGAGTTGTCCTCTCCTCCGGCTCAGCGAATGGGCCCCTCCGATCCTTTCCGGAACATTCGTGATGTGGGCTACGACATGCGGAAGCCATCCTCGCACATTGGATCTTCTCCCCCAGCACCTGAAGATTCTACCGGCCACCGGTTCTTGCATTCATCGCGCTCGGTCAAGCCTCGCATGCTCTCTGCGAGTGTTCCTCGCCCCGCTTTGCTTGATGATTGGGATGAGAACTTCCCAATGGAGGAGGACTATCTGCCTATGAATCTGCACGACGATGTTCTCACACCACAGGAGAAGTTGCGCCGCATGTCCCGAACGGACAACGACTTCAGCTCCAGTCACCGCGATGTCAGCGGCCTCGGCATGACCAGCACCAGCTTCACGAAGAACGGCTCCCCGCTCGCGTCCAGTCCATCTCGCTTCGGCGCTCTGTTTGCCAAGCAACGACAAAAGAAGGAAGAGGATTCCATCGGCTCATCGTTCCCCCACATCGGCTCTCCCCTCCGCGAGTCATCATTGAACCCTATCGGAAGCCCGAGCCTCGGTCCCATTGGCAGCCGCACCTCGTACGAGGGCTCGCCATTTGTCTCTAGTCCTGGTCGCCAGTCCTCTATGTCTATGATTTCTGAACAGCTGAGCGGCCTATCTCTCCACCCCGGCTCGGCCCGCCACTCTTCCGCCGGCCCCGGCCGTCTCGATCGCACCCTCTCATCCACAGCCAGCAAGATCGAGGAGGAGGAGCAGAGTGACTTGGTCTTCTCCATGGAGGAGGAAGATGGAAACAAGCGTAACAGCTCTTCCTGGAACTCCGAGAGCAAAGAGAGCTCGAATGACTCCTAAGTCTTGTTCTGGACATGCAGATTTGCATCTTCTGTACATTGCACTCATTCAACTACGATCATCACGACACGGCCCAAGCGGCGTCCACATTGATGGACATACTCATACTTTAAAAAGACGTCATTGGAGTTTTATTTATTTTTCTTCACCCTCCCTTGCTCTCCATTTTGAGGGCACATTCAGCATCACGGAGCGTCAAAATAACTCGGAATCCAAAAGTGCACCACCCCCTTTTTCCCTGCTCTTCCCCCTCCCTCCCTCCCTTCGGCTTCTTTCGTTGAGTAGATTTGAACGAAATGATCGCGTCTGCCCGTTTCTTTCTATTGGGATTCATGGTTTCAGTCCTTCAATAACCGGGGTATCCCTGACTCATCGACTGACGATGTTTGTCATAGACTGACTTTGCCCCTTCCTTCTGTTTTTCTTCACCGGATTTTGACTATGGGACAGCTTGTTTTGTTTTGTTTTCCTTCGTTCTTCCCTTTCTGGATCATCTAGAGACCCATCGCATTGTTTTTCTGTTTGTTCTTCCCTCCATTCCCATCGGGTTCCTCAAGACTGGGCTTCTTGTTCTTCAAAAATCCAAGGCTCCCCTATGTATTAATCATTGCTCGTTTTTTACTTACCTTCATTTTGTTCTGTTGGGGATAAAGAGATTTGGTGTCGAGGAGTCTGCCTGGGTGATACTGCACCTATGCTACGGTTGACCACTGGGGTAACCTCTCAGCAGAGCTTACCTAGCTTGTCGTTCTCTATGGGCCACACCTCTTCTCTTCACATTTTACTCTCCTCTCTTCCCTGTCATTTCGATGGTTACGGGGGTTTATGTTTTTTTTTTCTGCGAGAGGTGTTTTGTTTTGAAGCCCCTTTTTTCTTCGTCGCAGTCCAGTCTGCCTTGGCCTGGTCTGCCCGCGCTGTACAAATGACATTCTGATAAACGGGTTGATATGCAAATATGGCTGGTTCAAGAACTGATTCCTTACAATTTTCTTCTTTCCTCTTCAAGCTCCTTCAAAATGTCTATGGATGGTGTAAATTTGGACAGTAAATGGCAAATCAGAGATCTCGGATTCGATTCATGGAGTCTCTTTGCCTTTCTGAGATTTCGTTTGCTAGGGGCTGTTGGATATGGTCATGATTACCGTATCAGGGAGGCCCCTCCCCATCTTGAACGCAATGTTTTCCGGCGCAAGCTCAAATTATGAGATAGTCCAACAAGGACGCCCCACCAGTATCAAAATAGGCAGCACTCGTGGTATAAAGTGCTTGGAGGGTATTAATGTATCTATCACTTAACTTACACGTTATATACTCCACTCCCTTCCCTCTTGTACAAACTCTGCTTTGTACCTTGCTTACAGCCTAAATCTGATCCATGCAAAGCGACACTTTGCGGCTCACAAACGATATCGGCACTCATATCATCTAAAGCACTACAACTGCCAAAGGGAGAATGCTGCTGTTAAGAAAAAGCCTGGGAGCCATGCAAATGAGAACTTTCAAATTGTCCGTCTTTGAATGAAAAGATATCTCTCTCGGGAAGGGTTCCAAAAAGCCCTACCAAGGCATCCCTGACCAGAAGAGTTATGCTCCACGGATAGTTGAATAAGACGGATTTCCCTCTCGTTTTTACCTTCTAAATTAAATCCATGGGAGGTTGATAATCTACTGAGGGGTGAGCTCTTTTGATAGCCGTTCACGATCAATGGAAAAACTCTCTGTCAGCTTTGCATCGCGGACGAATACACCGAGATAAGACTTACGAATACACTGATATCTCCCGTACAATATTGCTGATAACTTTCATATAGCTCATGAACCGGAATGAGGGCTCGCATCAAATGAGCAATTACTCAACGATCACATAGAACCTAGAGGAAGTGGCGAAGACTACGGTGAACAAAATTCTTTGGAATTTTCGACCAGTCAGGAGAACTTGCACAATCTTTTCAGCGAGAGCCCAGTAGGCGGGATTTCCTCCAAAGGTTCTAAAGTTACCCAAGAGGAAGATAAACCATGTCTCCTTCCTTTAACAGAAATCATCAATTTCAACCAGACGCCAAACCATGAGCCAGGCATTATTCTGCCACTTTGGTTCCCTTTAATCTCGCCAACCCCCTTTAGACACTCTTTATATTTCACCCAGGTACATCGCACTCCCCTTCAAACTCACAAATCCCTCGTCCCTCGTCTGCGCCTGAATCTGCGCAATGAGCTGGTCATTGGCGCGATCAGCTTTGACCCTGGTTTCCCGGGCCTTTTCATCGGTAACCCGAACGCTCTCTGCTTGATCCTCGTAGAGTGTCTTGTAGAGTTGGTCCGTGCCAGAAACCACCTGCTGAACCAAACTCTCAATCGCTTTCGGAGTTAGTGCTTCAATGCGGCGGGCCAATTCGGTTTCTTCGTCTGCACGTTGACGCTTAGCTGCTTCTTCGCGCTCTCGTTGTTCTTCTGCGAGTTTGCGTTTCCGCTCTGCAACCTTCTTCGCTCGTTCTTCCTTCGAAGCAAGGTACTTCAAGGAATGGCTCAATTTATGCTCTGATGGTGGAATCAGGTCTAATGGGGGTACGGAGAAGAAGAGGACATGGCCCTGTGCGTCGCAGTGGAATTGGGATCGAATATCGGCGGGGATTGCGCTGTTGGCGGCGTCGTTGAGGTGGTAGACCTCAATAGGACGGGGGGCGTTGGGGTTGTAGATGGGTGCTGACGCTGCAGGGGGTACACGGTTCGTGGGGTAAGCGCCATATTGTGATGGTGGTGCCGCCGCTGAATATGGTGCCGCTGCCGGGGAAGCTTGGTAGGCTGCAGTCGGCGTCTGTGGCATAAAATTGCTGGGACGACGCTGGTTGGGACCTTGGTACATTTGCGGGTTCATTTGAGCCTGGTATGGAGCTTGAGGAACAGGGACTGGAGACGTCTGTGCCACTGGAACTGCAGGTGATGGGGCCTGGAGCTGGGGAGTTACTGTAGGTCCTGGGGGAATCAGATTGGTATTTGCAATCGGTTGGCTCATGGGTTGACGAGGGGTGGCAATTGGCATGGCCTGTGGTGGTAGAGCGGGTGGTTGAGGGGGCGGCGAGGGAGTTGGCTCTGGAGGAGGAGATTCCTAGAGAGGAGCTGATTAGTCGGAGTTATTCCTGAGACGACCTTTAGGGAGAATCTTACATTCTCATCTCTGGGACGACGATGCACTGCACCCACCACTGGCGGCGCATTATCGGCGCCCCAAGTTGGTCGAGGAAGATCATCAGTTTCTTTGGCATCACTCTTGAGTAGATGTTTGATCGGACTCGGAACCTTCTTGATCTTGCGAGGGACGTCAAATAGATCCATTTCGTAATCCTTCTCGCGCACCTCGTCCGGTAAGCAGCTAGCCCATGTCTTGATCTTATTGAGCTTATGTTTCTCCTCATTGTAACGAGCCTCACAGACATAGATGTCCTTGTCTGGAGGAAGATCGCGGGGACGCCCTCGGCTGTAGCGAGTAAAGAACATGACGAAACAACGATCGACAATTTCCTCGACCCGGTGGTCGCGGTACTGGCCAGTTTTGACCACTTCGTTGGGGTAGAAATGCTTCTCAAAATGATGGACAGTCTGCTCCGGTCGATAATACCAGCAAGCATTGATCCACTTCTGGTCCTCTGAGTCCTGCCATGTCCGGTAAATCTGGGCGACAATGGGCTTGGACACATCGTTGGGGTTTTGGATGTGAACCCAGTCGCCAACCTTCCACAACTCGTTGCGATACAAAATACCATCTGGCAGGGGGAAACGACCGTCTTCCATCAGATACTCGCTATCGGGCTTCTTCTTCTCTTGTTCCGCCAATTTGCGCGCCTCGCCCTGTAGGTCAACGGCATCCTTATATATCTGGCTCTCTGATTGGTTGTAAGCCTTAGCGTTGTTGAACATGAGATCGAGATCCCGCATGAAGTGATCGACCGAATTGTACTTCTTGCGCTTAGCCTTGCGCTTGATGATATCAATGGCGATAGGCTCCTTGATCTCCATATAGTAATCAGGATAAGTGATCTTGTCAGGGAGCCGTTCAAAGTGGGAGATTTTCAGCTGGCCGCCTGGGCCCTTGTGCTTGCGGATTCCCTTCAGAATGGTCTTGATCCGGGTTTCCATCGGGGTATCGACTCGTGGGGGCCTTCCGCGTTTCTTGCGCGTATCAGGCTCCTGTTTCTGACCTGCGCGCTTGGAACCGGGCTTGGGCCCTGGCTTCTTCTTGCGACGCTCGTCATCGGTATCCTCCTCGTCGTCCTCGTCTTCTTCTTCGTCTTCCTCATCATCATCTGGCAAGGGGTCTGCCTCGGGGATTTCGCCTAGATCCGGCAACTCAGCTTCTTCGGCGCCGAGTAAACCCTTCTCAACGAGCTTCTTCAACTCCGAGACGATAACATCCTAGAGGCGAACTAGTGTGAGTCGCATTTCTTGACTCTTGTCGATACGGGTCAGCCCAGACTTCACCAACGTACCTTGATTACTAGCGCATCCTCGTACGCTTGTGACTTGGGCCGGTTGTAGGTCTGCGCATTGTGAGGGATCTGGAAAACGAGGAAATAGTCAGGCGACCTGTCGAGAGGGGGTGAGGTGGGAATATGTCGCCTACCAGGGCAAAATCGCGCACGAAATCCGCAATCTGTTTGTATTCTCGCTTATTGATTCTCGCCTTGATAATGCTCAGAGCCATTGGCTCCTTGATAATATCGTAGTAGTCCGGGACAATGCGCTTGTTGACACTGCGGTGGAATAGTCGCGAGGGGTCATGGCCACTACAACGGTGCGATTAGCTAGGCAATTCACACGATCCTCAACCACCTCAATTTCAGAACTTACTCTTGCTCGCGAAAATCGTAGATTGCCATGAGCATGTCGCCCATGCCTTGCCACTGATCCTCGGTGATGGCGCCGTCATCCTCGATGGAGTTGACGGGCTCCTCGGGCTGAGGCGCGGACTTCTCACGCTCTGGCGACTCCATACTGCTCATTGCCTCCCCAATACACGGGGTGAGTGTTCAAGGGGTTGAAATGGAGACGTCGAGGCAGCTTGACGAGCTGGTTGCGTTGCGCGAAGGGGACGGACGGAATGTTTTGCGCACCGCTGAGTCAGCGGTATTGTTACACATTGATTACTGCTGTATTGTTAATTTTGGCCTCATCTGCCAGGCCAACAGAGCCTGGAGCAGAGTGTAAATGGCTCCAGATGCACAAATGACCCCGAAATGATCCGTTTGTTGCCCCAAATATCTGGAATGACGACAGAATACCTGTATGAGAGGCCTATCATTCCGGCCGGCCTTTGACATCGTATTGTCTAAACACGGTATCATGTGTGGGGGGAACCATGTTGATCTCCGCACTGTCCATCTACAATAAATCTAGAAATCAGAGAGGCCGTCCACCAAGATATGCCTACGTTTCCTTCATTTGAAGAATATTTTTCAAGGAGCACTCCAAGTGCTTTCTCTTGGTAGCCTCGATCTCGCTTTTTCGGCTTTTTGTTTAACTCTTGTGGATAGGACACCCAGGATGGGTTCTCACAGGTCACCGTTGACCTAAGGAACGTACTAGCTTTATGGAGGATATGTATATGCAGACTTGGGCTTGTTATCATGAAAGATTTTGGCCAGTAATCGTCCAAGACTCGGTGTATAGGTCTTTGAAAATAGACTGTGACATGACTAGAAAGTCTGCTTCCTTCAAGTGCACTTCAAGTGCTCTAGTTACCCCACACCAGATCCTCCAGCGTCATAGCTCCCTCACCCATCGGGCGGGACCACCTGCGCGCCTGCGACCTGCGTACCTGTCCGACTCCATCGCTTTCGCATCAACAACCTCGTTGAATCAAAAGAAACGCTCCTTACATCAAACGATCACCTATGCGTTTGCGTGTGCGTGGGCCCTCGGGCCAGTCAACGGTCACTTTGGATGATTCGGCCACAGTGCAAGACCTTCGGGGACAGATCACACAGAAGACAGGCCTCGCCTCCTTCGACGTGAAATACGGATATCCAGACCTCAAGCCTTTGGACCTTGACCGTTTCCAGCCAACCCAGCTACTCTCTGATACGGGCATCAAGCTGAACGGGGAGCAGCTGATCGTCGCACAGCGAGACTTCGGCGCATCAGTACCTACCGAGACCATCCTGACCGAGCGCAGTAGCTCTTCTACACCCCAGCAACGACCGGTGCAACCCTTAACAAATCCGTCGACTTCGCAAAAGCCAGAGAAAACAGCCGACGATCCGCCGGAGATTGCCTCCCCCGAGCATGGCGGCACGTTCGTGCTGCGGGTCATGCCTGATGACAACTCATGTCTTTTCCGCGCGGTAGGAGCCGCAGTCATGGGCGATATGGATACCATGGTCGAGCTACGATCAATCGTCGCAGGAGCCATCCAGTCGAACCCGATAGAATACACGGCCGCTATTTTGGGGAAGAACCCGGACGATTATTGCCAGTGGATTCAGAATGAGGACTCATGGGGCGGAGCCATCGAACTCAAGATATTAAGCGAATACTTCAATATCGAGATTTGCTCGATCGATGTGCAGACACTGCATGTGTTCCAGTTCAACGAGGGGGCCCCGACTCGGTGTATAGTTGTTTATTCGGGGATTCATTACGATGTGCTTGCGCTTTGTCCTTCCGATCCACCACATACACATGCCAACTTGTTCGCGCCGAATGATACCAAGATCTTTGATGCGGCGGATCCTGTTGTTTTGGAGAAGGCCAAAGAGATGTGTCGTGTCTTGCAGAGCAAGCACTATTATACCGATACCTCGGGGTTTTTAGTTCGCTGCAACACTTGTGGAGGTACATTCACTGGAGAAAAGGGGGCCACGAAACATGCGGCAGAGACTGGCCACTACGATTTTGGAGAAGCTGCATAGATAATAATGATTGTGGATACATCAGAGAAGGACCTGTTCATACGGCACTTGGAGCGAGAATATAGCGAGGACGTTTGAACTGTCCCAGCATGGCTTGAATAAGAAGGCATCCTGTCTGTTTTTTTTAATACTATCTTTACTTTTGGAGAAAAAATATGCTCGGCTGGCAAGAAATAGAACATCACATGCCAAATAAAAATTTCAAGTGGTACTTGGTAGAGTCAGAACGGCATCATATATCGTACAAATCTTGGATCTCATAGCATGGCGACCTCATCCGCCTCGTCTTCGCCTGCCTCGTCATCCTCCTCTGAATCAACACTTGCATCTTCAGGGTGGCCACCCCATTCCACATCATGAAGGATGGGGTCCGTAAAGAATTCATGGTTCAGGGCCTCCTCAGCACTCAAGCGCTTGGACGGGTCGAGTTCCATCAAGCCCGCCAGCAGACGTGTCGCTTGAGACTCGCTCTCAGTCAAGTCTTCCACACAGCTGGACCATTTAACCAGCTTCTCCCAGCTATAGCCCTTTTCTCCAATGGTGGGCAAGTTGGTTTCGAAGATCTGGCCATGCATAGCTGCTGCTGCCTTCATCCGCCGAGTACCGAAGATGCTTGACATTTCAATCATAGCATCGATGTCGTCGGCCGAGTTGAAGAATGGAAAGCGTCGGCCCAGCAGGGTAAGAAGAATCACACCGACTGACCACATGTCAATTTTCGTGGTCTGTGACGTGCATTTGAACAGAACCTCTGGTGCTCGGAATCCTCGTGTGCCGGCTCGATTTGCGCGCCTTGACGGCCGGGAATCAGCTTTCGGGTAACCACTGGAGATACCATTGGCTGGGGGGTTTTTAGAAAAGTAGCTAGAAAGAATCCGGCTACGGCGGACATAGTTCTGATGAGAGCAGAGGCATGGACTGCTATACTCAGAACCTTGGCGCTAATCATGGAAGGATATTATTAGTCAAATATTCAGACCTGTTGAAGCAAGTCAAAACTTCTAGCGTACCTCTGCCAGACCAAAGTCAACAAGAACACCCTTTTTCAAGTCGGGATTGTAGAGGAAATTGCTGCGAGAAACATGTCAGTCTCGGAATTTGAAATAGCTCAGTCACTCTAGTGGCACATACGTTGGCTTGATGTCTCGGTGCAGAATATCATGTTCGTGGACCGACTTCAAGGCCGTAATAAGTGACCGTAGATAGTGGCGCATGTCCGCTACCATGAAAGTGCGGTACTGAATGCGAAAGTCGGTATGTGGGAAATAGGGCAGCACTGCTACAACCTGATCTTGATAGCGGAAGGCTGTGATCAAGGGACACACGAATTGGCATCCTCGAAGATCATGCAGAAGCTCCAATTCGTTCTGAATGCGAATTGGGCTACTTGTAACATAGATCTTCTTCAGCGCCACGTACCGCGCCTTCTTGCGCCCCCCAACACTCCCATCCACCTTGCGCCGTTTGGATGGAGGATTGTCCCATTCTTCTTGTTCTTGTGCTTGCGCTTCACCGAAAATGTCCCAGTCGTTATGGTAGTGATTGTAGAGTAGATCCTCAGCTTTGTAAACGGTAGAGAACGTCCCTTGATTGGAGGAAATCGTCAGCTATTGTAGTCTTAAATCATCTATGAAGTACCAGAGTAGATCATACCTTCTCCAATCCGATTGATCAGTCGGAATCTTTCTGAAATACCCGGAAAGGTGCCTTCCAGTTTGTTCATGTCTTCTCGCACCGTTTCGTCCACCTCCTCCTCCTCTTCCTCGTACTCGCTCTCTCCTTGCGGGACGTCACCATTAGGTAGCCTCCTAGCCTCTTCTTCAGACGCGTATTCTTCCTTGACTGCTTGTAGGCCTTGACCGGAGCTGCTGCGTTTGAGCTCAAAGACTCCCGCGGGGGCCCCGCGCAGGACGGACATGGCGATTGCGGGCTCGTCTCGAGGAGGACGCTGAGGAGAATTTAGAAAGTATCTGTAAAAAAATCCAATCTCAGTTTTCTAGATGCTAAGGCATGAGAAGCGTCGAGCGTGGCGCGAGGGAGGAAGAAGAGACCAGCGCAAACCAAACAAATGCCAACCACAGACAGCTCCGTTGTATTTCTCCGAGAGCAACATGACAGTACGCGGCGGTGACAATACGGACCACAGCGATTAGCGGGCGGGTAGCATCTAGCAACGTAATTTACACGCGGTTACCTAAGAAAGCGGCCCAAAAGGGCAAAAGCCAAACACCCGCTTATCAACACTCCCGCCGCTCCTCCCCACTTCATCCCATTCACACCACCACCACCACCACCGCCCGCCTGCCATGGAG
The DNA here is from genome assembly GCA_011392555.1 of Penicillium rolfsii. NCBI lineage: Eukaryota > Fungi > Ascomycota > Eurotiomycetes > Eurotiales > Aspergillaceae > Penicillium > Penicillium rolfsii. The sequence continues at coordinate 257,217 of QMFL01000014.1, forward strand.
GATAGAATACAGTTCGACATCAACGAGTCGCTCAAGTATTACTTGAGTGACCCGGGCTCTATCCCGACCCCCGAGGCAGACCCTGAGCTGCTGGACTGCGAGTCCGACCCGAATCAACTGTCAACGGCGCTTGTTGACAATGTTTTAAACCCGATCGTCGATGCGATCGCGGAAAACCCAGAGGGATTGACGAGATCATCCTTCTTTGAATCACTACAATTCCTACTCAAGTGCGCTACTGTCCCTTTCTAAGCCCTCCATAGAGGTTTTCCTGCGTCTGGACCCGACTCTGAACAATTGAACCCTTACAGATATACCACATTCCTCTCCCCAAAATCCCTCAGCAAAGTTCTTGATTTGATCGTCTCTGGGCTATCCGTCGAAGCCGATATTATCCATAGCGATCTTGAATCCGAAGAACAAGATGCGATTCAACATCATAAGCAACTTTTGGAGATGTACGGCTTTCTGCTCCAGTGGGCTTTGTCTGCCGTGGAGGTAAAGGCGGCAGAGAAGCCCGCTGAGTCTGCGCCTGCGCGCAGGGGAGGCCCCAAATCTAGGTCAAAGTCTGCCAAGGATGGAAATTGGGACTGGACCCCTCAGATTCAGATCTCCATGGAGACCATGTGCAAGGTGATGAAGTTAAAGCTTGGCCGAATCTTTATGACTACTTCGGACCGCGATACGTTCATTAATTTGTTCACGCGTACCATATACCTTATTCTCGAGAGCGAGCAGCGAGTGAGGAGCATGGCTATTCGCATGCATGCCTTTAAGGTTCTTTGCATCGCGGTTAAGCACCATGGTCATGCTTTCGGTACGCGTCGGAGCATCCAGGATTGCGGAAGACCATCTCACTGACTCGTACGATAGGCGCACAAACGTCAATTGTTCAGAGCTTGACATACTTTGAGCATCTGTCAGAGCCTATGGCTGAATTCCTCCACATTCTCGCGGAGCAGTATGACTACCCGCAACTTTCAGATGAGATTTTGAAGTATGGTTCCTGCTCTATTCCGCACGAAAGAAGATTTTGGCTAACGTACATCAGGGAGCTTGGAAATAAGGAATTCAATTCAAACGACACCCGCGGCCCTAAATCTGTCTCTGCATTCATCATCAAGTTGTCTGAGCTCGCGCCAAGATTGATCATTAAGCAAATGACTCTTCTCGCGAAACAGCTTGATAGCGAGGTATGGACGATCTGATTCCTCCAAATTTGCACAGGATTGACAAGTCTTCAAGGCCTATACCCTTCGATGCGCCGTGATTGAGGTTTGCGGTAACCTTATCTCTGACTTGAGCCGCCAAGAAGAGCCGAGCGAAAACTCCAAGACGCAAATCAACGCTTTCTTTGATGTGTTGGAAGAGCGCTTCCTCGATATCAACCCGTACTGCCGTTGCCGAGCGATTCAAGTACTGATGCGAATCTGCGACTTGGAACAGAAGTTTCCCAAAAGGCGACAAGCCGCTGCGCAATTAGCTGCGAGAAGTCTAGAAGACAAGAGCAGCAACGTCCGACGAAATGCGATCAAATTGCTCTCAAAGCTGGTTGCCACGCACCCGTTCAGTGTCATGCACGGCGGTCAGCTCTCTCACAAAGAGTGGACTGACAGACTTGATGGCGTCGACGCGGAGCTGAACTCACTACGTCCCGCAGAGACGCCCGGGTTCGACGGAGACGTCACGACTGTGGACCCTGAATTATTGGATGACGCGACCCAGTTGCCCGACGACTCCCCTTCCAAGGCGCCCCGGATGACAGAGGAAGAAAAGGCAGTGGCCATGCAAAAGGCTGCCGAGCAAGCCGCCACCTCTGAGCTATTGACACGGCTGCAACTAACGAGAAAGTACTACAACGAGGCCATCCGTTTCATTGAGGTTCTTCACTCGGCATCTGCGATTGTCTCCCAACTGCTGTCATCTCGAAACAAAAGCGAGGTCATTGAGGCAATGGACTTTTTCGTGATGCTTGATGCTTACAAGGTGGAAACAGCTCGCAGTGGCATCCGGCGCATGCTTCGCCTGATTTGGACCAAGGGCAACAGCGACGAAGGCAAGGGGGTCCAAACTCATTTAATTGATTGCTACAAGGGTCTCTTTTTCGACGCACCCGACTCTTTCAGCTCGAATGATGCGGCGAACTACATTGCACGAAACATGATCAGTTTGACGTTTGGAGCGACACCAGCAGAGCTCACCTGCCTTGAACAGTTGCTCAGTACCATGATGAAGGCTGGCCATATCTCAGAGGCAGTTATTGCGAAGCTGTGGCAGGTCTACAGTGTTCAGAGGAAGGAGATTTCCAAAACCCAGCGTCGCGGTTCTATCATTGTACTTGGCATGCTGGCGCTCGCAGATCCGGATGTGGTCGTAAAGGAGATTGAGGCGATGCTGCGCATTGGGCTGGGTGGCCTAGGTCGATCTGACCTTGTGCTCGCAAAGTACACTTGTATTGCTTTGCGACGCATGGTTCCTGGTCGCCAGGCCAAATCCAAGGATATTGTCACCGTTCCTAAGCTCGCCAATGATCACTCCGTTTTGATTAAACTTGCTGCTATTCTTGAGATCGTCTCCGAGAGCAAGGAATGGTACGGTGTTGCTGAACAGGCAATCAGTGCCATCTACGCCCTGTCCAAGCACCCCGATGTTCTGTGCTCAGATATTCTTCGACGCAAGACTCGGTTTGTCTTCCAGCCACACCTTGAACGCTCCTCTTCTCACACTACTGCCACCGACGAGGAACAAAGGCCGGGAACTGCTTCTAGTGAGGGGCAGAACGCAAAGCCCAAGCCGTCCTCGGCTGCTCTCTCGCAGCTTTTGTACGTTGTTGGTCACATTGCTATCAAACAGATCGTGCACCTTGAGTTGTGTGAGTTGGACTTTAAGCGGCGCAAGGCTGAGCAGGAGAAGATGAAGACCGCAGAAGCTACTGCTTCCAAGGAAGGTGAAGCTGCCGAAGCCGATGAGCTGGATCTCATTGGAGGAACTACAGAGGATGATTTCCAGGATGCCATGGCCCACATTAGAGAGCGTGAGCTCTTGTATGGAGAGAACTCGCTACTCGCCAAGTTCGGTCCACTGGTAGCTGAAATTTGCGCCAACAACAATTCCTATCCAGACCGGGACCTCCAAGCCTCAGCAACCCTTTGCATGGCAAAACTCATGTGCGTTTCTGCCGAGTACTGTGAGAAGAATCTCCCGCTTTTGATCACAATCATGGAGCGCTCCGAGGACCCGATCGTGCGCAGCAACGCCGTAATCGCTCTTGGAGATATGGCCGTTTGCTTCAATCATCTCATTGACGAGAACACTGACTTCCTGTACCGCCGTCTCAATGACGACGAGGCCTCCGTCAAGCGGACCTGTCTTATGACCCTGACTTTCCTCATTCTGGCCGGTCAGGTCAAGGTCAAGGGCCAACTTGGCGAAATGGCCAAGTGTTTGGAGGACGATGACAAGAAGATTGCTGATTTGGCTCGCATGTTCTTCACCGAGTTGGCCACCAAGGACAATGCGGTGTACAACCATTTTGTCGACATGTTTAGTCTGCTTAGTGCAGAGCGGAATTTGGAGGAAGCTTCTCTGCGCCGCATTGTCAAGTTCCTCATTGGTTTTGTCGAAAAGGTAAGCCATTGCATTTATTCCCATGTTCCAGAAACTTGTCTTTCTCACACTCATTTTACTAGGAAAAACATGCCCGCCAACTATCCGACAAGCTGGCTGCTCGTCTTCCTCGTTGCGAGACCGAGCGCCAATGGAACGATGTCGCCTACGCGCTGTCCTTGCTCCCGCATAAGAACGAGGAGATTACCAAGGTCATCTCTGCTGGGTTCAACAAGGTGGTTAGCGGGTCAACTTCGGCCCCTGCCAGCGCGCCGGCTACCACACCCGCTAGCACGGCGCCGGTCAGTGCATCAGCGTAGTTGGTTTGCTCTTCTAGTGGGGTTTGATGATATCTTAATGTCTTTGATGACTGTAGTTCCTGTTCATATTTCGCCTTTGGGTGCTAGGTTGAGGGTGTTGGTGGCTGGTTGGTGCATTACCGTCATTTGCGGAGTTGGGAAATCCTACATGAATCTGCCTATTAATTTCCATCGTGGCGAATTCTAAACACTATATTCTGTAACGCATTGAATTGATACTTGTGTGGTTTCAATCTTAAGATTTTAGGACTCAAAACAGGCAAAGGTGGACATTAAGTAGAGTTCGTATGACGATACCATCACTGGCTATCCACGAATGAAAGCGCGTGCAACAAGTCTATATTCATTCTGATCGCACAAAGAGTCAAAATCTGTGTATCAAACTCCCAGAAAAAAGTCATTATTCGCCCGCATGGAATTATCCACAAGTATGGGGGGTCAAAAAAAAGACAACGAACAATCCCGCAGTGTAATATGAAATCTAAGTAGGTGTGAGAGGGGTCAGAAAGAGAAAGAATCACAAGCCAAGAGCCAATGGCCAATGGCTAAGCTATTGACACAGAGGGCGGGAGACAGGGGAGCGACAGAGAAAAATAGAGAGAAGACGCCGTTTGGAGATTGGTCGCATACCGGATACGCCATGAAAAGGATGGATGGGGGTGTTGGGGAATGCCCCAAAAAAGAGCAGACGCGATTAATATGAGGTTGTTCTCTTCCTTTTTATGCGCCCTGCACGGTACTTTCCTCCAACACGTAATTCCCAGTCCGAATACCCTCCAGAGCCTTCTGGCCTTCTGCTGTCAGCTCTGGCTTGCCGAGGGGTGTCACGGCGCCGGTGAAGAAGCGTGGTTTCCACTCTTCCTGTTTCTCCTTGCGCTCAGCGGCTTTCTGGCGCTGTCGCTCCTCAATCTCCTGCTTGATTCGCGTAGCTTCTGTAAATTGCTTGTCTACGATGGCATTGGTGACTTTTCCCCAGAACTTGAGAGACTCGTTTGACAGCTGGACCTCGGCCGGAGGAAGAATCTTGTCCACGGGGTGCAATGGGGTGATGTCGATGAGTAGACGAGGCTCCTTGGACCCCGCAGGAGTGTAGTAGATCTTGCCGTGCCAGGACCCGCTGATTCGGGCAAGAACGTCGCTCTCGGCTACGTCTCGCAGACGTGTGATATTGTCGTTGTCGGGATCATAGCGGAAGATCACACCTTCGAGCTTGTGTTGGGACCGGCCAATCCAGCCCTCCTCCATGTACTGCAAAATTGCCTTGATCCGGGTTTTACGGCAGATCATGAAGCAGGCGTCCGAAACGGTAATGGCCAGAGCACCGCGCAGCAGTCCTCCGAGGTGAGCATGGGGGTGGGTTAACTGATACTCCTCGTTGTCTCGCTTCTCGATGTTGACAAAGATACCCAGGTTGTGCTGACCAGGGCTCACACGAATGCTGGTGCCGGTGAATTTGGCGCTGATCTGGTCGAATCCGCGCGCAGACACTCCGCGCTCGGGGCAGTCAATGTAAAAGGCTGAGACTGGCGGGTGGAGGGAGGACTGCTCGGTAAGATAGCAGACCTTGACTTTTTCATCGCCATCTTGAACGGTGGTGCCGTTGGTGGCAGCGTTGACGCCTGGGAGATTGGCTTCTTCGGGGACAAAGTCTTGCACCTCCCAGCTGCACTTTTTAAGTGAAGAAGAAGATGGTCAGCCAAGCGCTATGAAGGCAATGCGTAGCTCCAACCAGAGATGGACCTACTCGAAAGAATTCGCCCAAGGTCGAGTTATAAGGTTTGCATGGCTTTCCCTTGATGTATTTCTGTTGAAAGTTCAGTACAGCTTCCCTTCCAAGATTGTGTGTCAAAATATACCAGGTCCTTAGTAAACCAGAACCTCAACACCTCCAGCATTCGTCCCAGTTCATCGTCTGACTTGCCAATGCTGTATTGTATGTGTCAGCACATGCGCGGTTGTCATAGTTGGAAGCCGTAGGTGGGGTGCTGACCTGGCAAAGGTCTCGGGACGATCCAGGTAGTTCCAGTATTCTTGTAAACGCGTTCCGTTAGCTCGCTCCTTCTTTGTCTTGGAAAGCCCTCTTGACCCCACAAGAGTCGCTCATTCACTTAAGACATACCCAGATTCGGTCGAGGTTCCAATAGTTGAGCCGGCAACGAGAAGCGAACCGATGCGATATCTGTCACACCCACAAACCTAGTGGGTTGGAGATCATCTGTAAGTACCTCCCCAGCAAGCTCTTTTGCCTTTTCGCAAGTGTCATTTTGGGGCGCATCGGTACGACATACTTTCGCAAGATCGAAAGAAAAGTCTTCAGCTTGGAGGAGTCATCAGGGATCTTTTCGGGCACAACGGTGGCCGACATGGTCTTGAGTGGCGTTGGGGGAGAAACCGGGAAGCTCTGTACTCCGAGGGGAATATGTAGTAATGGAGGTGGCAAAGACGAAGGTCGATCTGTTGAGGGCGACGAGTTGACGCTAAGGAAAAGAAGAAAGAGAACAAGATGCACAGGGAGAGATGTTGCAAAAGCGAATCACCCAACAATTTCCAGAAACCAAGGGAGAGAAAGAAGGAAGAAGAGGCGGGGGGGTTCAGTAGCCCAGGGTCTGTTGGTTTCTGGTGTTGGAGAAAGTGTCGGGGGGGGAGGAGAGACTGGGGCGGTGACGTGGGAATTTCTTTTTGCCGAGTGGGGAAGAATTGGAGGGTCACGATGACTTGGCAGTGACTCGGACGAGTGCAAGGTGCAAGTTCTCTGCTCAATATGTACGGAGTATAGGGTAATCTCGTATGGGGTAAGCTTCCGTTGGAGGAGGTCCCCGTTGGTGGGAATGGGTGATGAACAGAAAGTGGAGACGAGCACTCCGTCGATAGGAGCGGGTTGCTGGTTCGGTGAGGGCAGGTTGCTCCCCCTATGATTTCTCCCCAGAATTATGAATCCGTACCAAATGGACAGCAGGAGGTCAATAGAGGATTAACTGAGACGGATGGACAGAGTACCGGACAAGTACTATCTACATTCAACGGAACTACAATAACTCTATTTAAAGGGTGGAAAGGGAAGGGGAGAATGGACGGGTCTATACAAGAACGGGGTTTGAGCCAATCGCTGCCCCACGAGGGTCTCGACTCCCCTCGCTATGGAAGCAGCTCAGCCAGCACTTGCTTGCGCGCCAGGAATTGTAGCCACGTTCGCACTGCAGGCCCATAGTCATAACGCCGCCCGGTCGCATGGTCGTCGTCTGCACGTTGCGACTGCTGTTCTTCGCGTACTCGACAACGAAGCTCAACCTGCGCCTGGCTGAGTTTTTGTCGATGCTCGTGGAGTTGACTGGAAGCGCAGCTTTGGTATTCTTTCACGGTTTCCTCCGGAATTTCCGCGGCATCAATCATGGTCCGCGTCAACGCAAGGGATGGCTCCGGGCCGAGTACTGTGGCCTCGAAGCCGGTGATGATGGTGGCTGCCGCAGTGGTGTCTCCCTCGGACAGGAGGCGCTCATGGATCATCTCCAGACTCCTTACATTCACGGCAAGTTGCTGAACAAGGTCTGGCAGGGGATCTCGGACTAATCCCAGAATGGAAAATTCGATTTGGTCTTCCTCGTAGGCGGCCATCCGATCCAGGAGGTTCGGGCGGACCAGATCTAGCCAGTCGTCTTCGGAACATTGACCTGGAGTTTTCAATCAGCACGAGCTCGATTTCATATCACTGAGTCGTTTTTCCCCTCACCGATTGATTGAGGTTGTCGCTCCAGACCGTCAAACTTCCATACTTGGCCCATGACCGGCATGAACGCGATGAAATGGAAGGACGAGTCATCGTCATTATCGTCACCTTGGCTTTGGGAGGCCTTTTTACGTGTTTTGGACTCTACTAGGAGCTGAAGGTCCGAGCTGAGGATGTCCATTTTGCTGTAGGACCAGACGAAGGCAGGCAGAGTCAGTAACAGGTGGACATAGGAATAAGTCGAGTAGAATAAATCTGGGAGACGAGAAGACGAACCGGGCAAATGAGTTATGTATTCGCTTCACGAATTCGTAATTTTTGATAGCATCCCCCCGTAAAGCTGGCGTGAATGGCATTGTGAACTCTTTAAAGTGGTGCAGATTCTCCCCAAGGTCGATGCCAGGAATGTTGTTCACGATGTTCAGCAAAGCCACGCTAGCACAAGCATTGCTAGCCGTCTGAGGCAAAGTTAGCGGCAGATCAAAGCAGAGACCAAAGGGTCATCACTGGGTAACAAACCTGGTTGGCAAACCAGATACCATCAGGGCAGCTCGCTTCCTGCTTCTCAGGATCATCCTCCCGCCAGCGGAAGAGAAAGATGAGGCCGTAGATGGGTTTGCTGGGCGTCTTCATTAGCCGTCGAAAGCAACAGGAGAATGAAACGGGACTCAAAAACCTCACTTGAGGAACGCCATCATTTCTTCGTCCAAGGAGACCACCTCCTGGACTTTGACACCCTTTACTCCAAATTCACGGAGCATCACATTGAATAAAGCCTGATAGAAATCTGTCAGCGCAGGCCTTCACAATTCAAGCTGGAAATCTCGTACGGGCTCTGATTCAATCTCGCAGAATCCATTCCAGCTGTTCTTTTCCACTTCAGTTGCGGGCTTATAGATATCTGAGTCGTTGAGGTCGTCCAAAGGGTCGGTAAGACGTCTTCGCTTGTTGCGAGGACCCATGATGGGAAATGATGGTAGATTACGGTAGATGATGGTAATTTGAAGCGATTGCACCAAGCTCTAGTGTCAAGCTTCAAGGTGTAGAAAGCGAGGTGTAAAGAGGGTGAAAGGAGTAGGAAATAAACCGGCTCCGCAACGAGGGGAAGGGAATCTAAAGGCAGCTTTGAAAGAAGAACAATGACAGGTCTCCACGCACTGAATGCCCAAGGTAGATTCCAAAATCCCCATCAAAGGACTCCACAGCCAAAAGATGGAAGCAGATGAAGCAGGATTTACTGTTCATTGAGGAGTAGTGGAGTAGTACGGGAGTAGCTTAGTAGTAGAAGGGGAACTGACTACTGGTAGAATGTATAGCGGCATGTTCGGCGGTGGACCGAGCTTCGACGCGCTTCCCGCGTCTCTCGGCTGCCTTCAACTTTTCTCTTTCCTTCTCATCTGCTCGTCTTTGGCCTCACCATCCCAATCGCCCATTGACTTGTACAGCCTATAAGTCCTTGTTAGCTCCTAATCGAGCTCTGTGCTCAACAACGAGGCCCCCCCTCCCTCGCATTCGCCCTCTCTCCCAGGGCTCTCATACCTTGTTTCACGGCAAATTTGGTGACCACAGCATGCCATGAACGGCACTCCCCGCCTTCCGTCTGCCTTTCCTCAGACGCCCACGACCATTCCAAGGAGAAGAAAGCTCTTTGAGACCCCGTCTCGCTCGCAGCCGCGCGATGTGCGCCCTCAAAAGTCGCCGAGCAGATCCCCCGCCAAGGTGCCCAAGCCGCTCGTCAACACAAACACGCCGCTCGTCCCTACTGACGTGATCGATGCACCCTCGCAACGTCTGTATGTGGTGGCCTTCTATTTTGCGCTGAATGTGTATCGGATATACGAATCATGGAATGCCTCCGATGAGCTGGACTCAACGTGGTTGTTTTTGAAATGGGTGTCTCTAGACGGCATTTTCCTGTTTGGCTTGCAAGCCCTGCGCATACCATGGCTAGAGTGGGCCTTTCCAACCACACTGGCTATGTTCCTATTACATGTCGTGGGCAATGTATTCCTCATGTTCCGGATCCCGGTGAGCTCCTTCGCCTTTGCGTTACTGACTCAATATTCTTTGAAAAGCTTCCCGCTGACCTCAAACTAGATTCCTTTGGGCGCGTGGCTTGGAGGCTTGGTCAAGGTGGCTTATGATCGCGAGCTGTCCATCTCCGAGCGCAAGGTCAAGCCTGGAGATATTATCCACAATGCGTCTTTGATCCTGGGAAAGCAAATTGTGCATATCTTGCCGGAAGGGTAAGCCATTTACTCCTAGTCCCATTTTAATTGCGCGTGCAAACTTACTGACTTTCCTAGGTCTGCTGTTCTCAACCCCGAACGGGAACCACTCTGTCTCGATGCTCAGAAAAACACTGTTATCCTCCCCATTCGAGTGAACCAGACCGATCCGATCCTCATTGAAGTGTTGCGCCTGGACCTCCACACTGGCGAGAACGAAACCTTGACTATTCCCGCCAAGCAGCTTAAACAGCTCAAGCGTCAAGCCGAGAAACGGCATGCGACTTCGGATCCTGTCCCGTATCGGGATCTCTTTTTCCCCGTACGTAAGACCGGTATCTATCGCCTCCAACGTGTGGTCGATGAGTCTCAGCTGGATGTTCGCACACGCACCTCTGACGCATTGGTGGTCACTTGTCCTCGTGCACTTATTAAGAATTCCTACACCGATAAATGCAGAGGTGAGCTGTCCAATGTGCTTCTCGAGGTCGAGGGTACACCTCCCTTGAAGATCAAATATAGTCGGGAGGTCAACTTCCAGGACCGCGGAGTCTCTTTCCAGAACGTCCAACCGGATAATCTGCGCACTCCGTTGTTGAACCAGAAATCCACAGGTGCCCTCTTCAGCATCAACCAGCCGGATATCTCCTGGGCTCGAAGCCAGAAGATTGATGTCCCGTTGAATGAATCTTTGAATGTGAACGGTGAATGGTTCTACGCCATTGAAGAAGTTCATGATGCCCTGGGTAATGTCGCCAATTACTCTTCTATCTTTGAGGATGGGGAGCGGCCATCTTCCAAGTCATCGTCCCAGTGGCATCAATTGATGATTCACGAGCGTCCCAAGGTGTCCTTGTCTGGTTGCAATGAACAGCGCCCATTGGAGGTTGCTCGCGGGGATAGTGTCAACTTGCCGATCGACTTTCAACAATCCACCAAGCCATACAATCGTGACGGTCCCTTCACTGTCACTTACACGTTCAGCGCCACCGATGCCGAGCAAAAGGAAGGGAATGTCATGGATAGTAAGACTATCGTCTTGAAGAGCCTGGATCAGCAGATTCCCATCAAAGAACCTGGCTGGTACTCTCTGACATCGGTCTCGAGTCAGTACTGCCCAGGCGAAGTCTTAGAGCCTTCAACTTGCAACCTGCGCAACCCTCCCGAGCCAGAATTGTCTATCAAGACGGAGAAGGTCTTCGACCGCTGCGCTAACAATGCGGTTGGTCTACTCGTTGATCTGGACCTGACAGGATCCCCTCCCTTCCGTATTCGGTACAGCGCTGAAGGCCCGAAGGGTGTGCAAACGCAGACGAAGATCGTCGATGGCTTGCGGTCCCAGCTAGATTTCACGCCATCCGAGGCTGGTTCCTACCGATATCGTTTCTTGGATATTGAAGATTCCGTGTACTCTCCTCGGTCTCTCAAGGACAAGGTGGCGGTTCTCGAACAGGATGTCAAGCCACCGGCTTCCGCTCACTTCCTTGGTCCCAGAGACGTACGCAAGGCCTGCTTCGGCGAGTCTGTTTCCGTGGACCTGGCCTTCCTGGGAGAAGCCCCATGGACTCTTCAGTATGAGCTTGTTCATAATGGCAAGCGCACAAAGCACACCTTGGAATCTGAGACTGATGTTGCGACTATTACTACGGACAAGCTGGTCAGCGGCGGCGAGTACAGACTCTCACTGACTAGCATCAAGGACAAGTCGAACTGTAAACGGAACTTGAAGGACAGCATCAAGATCGATGCTCGATCCAAGCCGCCGCATGTCGCGTTTGGCCAAATTGACAAGAAGCGGACCATTTCTGCCCTGGCAGGATCTAAAATTGACATTCCCTTGCGGTTGAGCGGCGAGAAGCCGTGGACGATTAAGTACAAGAATGTGGATGTGAACACCTCGCCGTTGACTAAGACATTCTGGGACGAGAACAGCCGTTTGGCAGTGGATCGTGAGGGACTATATGAGCTCCTCGAAGTCTATGACAAGTCCTGCTCCGGATTTGTCGACCAATCTGCCAAGGAATTTGAAGTTTCATGGATTCCCCGCCCCCAAATTACCACCGTGGATGGCTCGCCCGTGGTCAAAGGGGAGTACGTGAAGCCTGAGGTCTGCCAGGGTGACGATGACAGCCTCGAGCTCCGCCTGTCTGGCAATCCCCCGTTCAGTCTTCAGTACGAACAACGCCGGAAATCAGACCGTGGACAGGCCTCTGCCCGATCGAAAAACATCAGAACTGCTCTAAATTCTGCTTCTATGGAGATGGACACTTCCGAGCCAGGCCAATACACCTACAAGTTCTCTGAAGTGGGCGACAATCTCTATGATTATGACCCGAAGAGCAGTGGTCTTGTGGTCACGCAAAAGGTCAATTCCCTCCCATCCGCCAAATTCGACTCTCCTGGACACATCTACGGCTTCTGCAAGGAAGACGCCACCGGCGAAGAGACTATTCCTCTCACCTTGGAAGGTCTTCCTCCATTCTCATTGGAGATCGTCATCAAGCACCACTCCAACGCTAAGCCGGAAATTGTCACCATCCCCAAGATCAACTCCAATCACCACGACCTGCCCCTTCCCCGTCGCCACCTCGATCTGGGCCAGCATGTTGTCAGCATTCATAAGGTTCGCGACGCTCGAGGCTGCCAGAGAACCACCGAGTTTGATGCGTCGTCTGTCCGGGTGGCCGTTTCGGATGTTCCCACGATCATCCCTCTCGAATCAAAGGTAGACTACTGTGTTGGAGAGCGTCTGTCATTCTCCCTGTCCGGACACGCTCCCTTCGACGTATTCTATACCTTCAACGGCGTGCAACGGAAGGCCACGTCTCCAAACACAAACTTCCGCCGTATCGCTGAGCGTCCTGGAGAGTTTACAATCACCGCCGTCGGTGATGGGGCTAGCGGCAAATGCAAGGCTCACAAGGATATAACGAAGGTCATTCACGAGATGCCTAGTGTGCGCATCAGCCAGGGCCAGGTGTCCGTAGTTGACATTCACGAGGGTGGAGAAGCTGAGTTGAGCTTCGAGTTTTGGGGCACGCCGCCGTTTGAATTCACGTAAGTTGCCTCAGGCCGTCCATGTCGCATTCGGCCATTTTTTTTTACTAACATGTCTCATCTACAGCTACATTCGCAGCACTAATGCCCGCAAGGGTAAGAAGTCGGAGGTTCTTGATATCAAGCATGATATTTCCTACGAACATAAGAAGACGATCAAGACTTCGGACGAAGGTACCTACGAGGTCGTCGCCATCAAGGACAAATTCTGCTCCTTTTCCTCCCAGGTACCGACGGGCAAGTCTGATCGGAGCAGTTCATGAATGTAAAATGACGTGATTTCATGCGCTTTGATATGCTGATGCTGGCGCAGGCTTTTTTGATTCCAATTTCGTCTTCTACACTATCTCTTTCTTATTTCTTTTTTGTTTCGCTTATTTATGTGTGTATTTGTGGAGCAGTTTGCATTGCAGCGGCGCTAGCAGGTAAATGTACATTTTCGCCAATAGGAAGCAAATTTTATTCTTAAAATATAAACAACTCTTGACGTTCTTCATCGCTCTAATGTTTTGTGCCTGAGATCTCGATCGTCTCGATGAGGCCTTCACCCAGACGGGCAATCTCATTTAGAATGGCGGGCTGGTTGATCATCACGCTGTCATGCTTGTCGGAGGAACCGGACACGGGCGCTGGCGCTGTCGAGTATGCCGTCTTCAGGTTCCAGGCTCGGGGCTTTAGCATCTGCGGGTTCCACATACCGGCGATGACGCCGGAGCGCTCGTCGCCGTGGAAGAGGAGAATGCTTTGATTGTAGCATGCCTGAACATCGTGGACGAATGACTTGACGACAGCCAGTTTGCCTGCACGGCCGGGAACGTTGGCCTCGGCAAGGTTCTTGTACTTAGACGCTGAGCCAGATCGTTCTTCGAGGAGCTTCGAGCGTAGGTGAATGACGAAGTCGTAGGGCGCAAGTGAGGTGTGGAACAGGTCGGCTACATCCAGCTCGTCGTGTTCCTTTCGGAGCAGGTTCACTGCTGCCTTGGCCAGTGCAGTCATGCGGCCGGCCACAACCTTCGAAGGCATCTCGTACTGTGTCCAAGTCACACCTTCGGTGTCGAGGTCCGAAGCCACGAACAACGCAACGGTGTTCATCGCTGGGTCAATGTTGCGCCAGGCGGTGAACCGAGTCTTGATTGTCTCGGTCACTTCCGGGTTGAGATCACCGCTGAGGTCGACAATGAAGGGCTCTTGCTGCCAGTCCCAGCGGGAAAGGAAGTGGAGAGTCCGCAGGAATCCGGTCATGATGCTCGACGGGGTCTCCCACGGAAAGGGCTGGGTGAAGGCTCGAGTTGTCATCAGCTCAATCAGCTCTTCGCTGATCTGAGCAGAAAACAGGTGGGAAGCAAACCAGTGCTTGACTAAGCGGATGGTAGGCGACAGCAATGGCAAACGGGTGCAAAGGCTTCGAAGTGCTTGCGTCAGACGGGGAGTTTGGACAAAGACCTTTTTGTATGAGAAAAGTGCAAATGCGATCTCCTCTCGTTCCCGGGGGCTGATAGACTTGTTCTTGAGCTGGCGTTCCAGCAGAGTCTGCTCACGATCATGGTGAATTCTCAGGCGGAAAGTGAATCCCGAAGTGTGGAAAATATCCAGATAAAAACCGTTAAGCACCTTACTGGACTCATTCTCCAGGCCCACCCGACAAGAAGATGCTGCGCCAGCAGCTTGGAGTGAGTCTCCAATCTTGACGAGGAAAGCCGCCTTGGTCATCTGAATAGCTGCGAAATCGTCGGGCCAACGTGATGAGCTTTCAAACTGGAGGACAATGTCGGCCGCTTCGTTGGCTCCATCAGCACCTTGCACTCGAAGAGCTGCATATCGAAGCAGGGGGCTGGCGGGAGCGACATGTCGAATCGACAGGGGAACTTCTTCCATGTTCCGGAGGGACTGTTCCAATTCGCTAAAAGCATCATTGATTGACTGGAAAGGTGAGTTGGAGTATGAGATGACTCTATCACCTTCGTCATAGAGCATGTCGTCGTACTCGTCCCCGTGCAGGAAAAAGTCTTCATCCGCGATCTTGAAATGCCGTTCCAGAATGTGAGCCAAAATCTGATGCACGATGGAGTCTTCGTCGGGTTGATCCAACCAGACAAGACTCTCCACGATGCTACCATCCTTGAATCGACGCAGTTCTGCCTTCTCTCCCCAAAAGGCGCGGAATGATGCGGCTTCCTCCTTCTCTTCTGCAGCCGGTCCATGGTCAACTGTCCTGCCAACATTTTCGCCATTGAGCATCAGTCCAACGGACAAGTCGTAGCTCGCCTTCTTGTTCAAAGCCTTTGATTTAACAGGCCATGAATCGGCAGAGCGACTGCTCAGAGAAATAAGGTTGACTCGATCTCCAAGGGCCCTCAATAGTACTTGATACAATGACTTTTGGTCGTGCAGAGAACGAAGAGTGTCGCCATTGAACGACTTTGAAAAAGTGAGGAGACGGTCAAACCTCAAGGCTGGCTCATCAACCTTCACAATGAAAACCCTGTCAAAGTTGTCTTCACGAGACTCATTCAGCATCTTGAGAGTAGTCGTAGCCTCTTGACGGAGAAGCGCATACGACCACGGGGTCATCTTGTACAAAAGATTCAGACCTCGACGACCATCGTATAGCACGGGTCCGCCGTCAGGAACAGGGACATCTGAGGTAAACAGGAGCAAGGGAGTCGACAAGTCACGACCAGCAAGGAATTGCATGATGGCCTTGAAAATCTGATAGCTGCTGTAAGACCGCAGAAGAATCGGTTGTCCAGAGGGTCCACCACCTTCAAAAAGTAGTGAGATAAGGGCAGACCACTCGAAGCCTCCAAAGCCTCCCTTTTGGAATGAGGTGTGAAATCCACGTTGCTGCAGCCAAGTACGTCCCAAGATGCATGCATCGCGGAAAGATTCACATTTTTGAGAGGCGGAGTGAAGGTACTTGTGGTAGAGAGAAACGGCGGCTTCAGATCGAATACTAGCATTGTAGTAGGAGGTTGGTTCGCCAGCTTCCGTGTTATCGGCAGAAGAACCTTGTCGGATGTTGTTCTTCATTGGGAGCGTCCGTGTAACAGGGAACAAATTTGGATCAATTGCAGTGAGAATCCGAATCTGGGGGTGCGACGGCGTCTTCTCGTCTTTCGACGATCGAGGCTCCAGCACAATCAGTGGGCGGAGACTGTCTCCATCTTGGAAGCTAAACTTGACATCTAGACCAAGGCTGTTTGCAGATTCTTGAATTCCAGCTGCCAGACAAGCAATGTAGTAGGCTCTCTTGTGGAAGTAGCGGTAGTTAACGTAGTCCTTCTCTTGGAAGATGGAGCTAGGCATCGTCACCGCCAGGTCGACTGGGCGAGACTCGGCAGTCTTAGCCCCAGTTCTCAGCCCAAAGCTTCCCACCACATTAATGTTGGTTGGCTTGGCATACGACACAGTATATTTGACATCCTTGCTTGGGCGCGGTTCGGGCCAAGGCACAACGATTCCCGAAGCTGTGCGCAGCTCCTTTTCGGCGTCCGCGATCGATTTCGGTGACAATTCAGGCAGACTTTCGATCACGTTCTTCAGCTTGTGCAAGGTATCCTGAATTTTCGAAATCCGCTTGTCGTAGTTGATTTTCAGCCCGCTCACAAGCTCATCCACTTGCAGCTTGAAGAAACCGGACTTGTAGAAGCCACTGGCCATTGCCAGCTCTGCAGTACGCTCATCCTTTGCCCGATGAGCTGAATTTGTCTTCGAGGAGTGGTCATTTTTCCGCGCATGGGCATGAGCTGGTTTCTCGGTCGTAGTTGCGCTGACGGAAGATTTCGACTGAGTCGCGGAGGCGTCGTTTGTTGGCAAAGGACTCAACTTCCTTCGCTTGACTGCGTGTGCTGACATCCTAGCGTTGGCAGAGTGTGAGCCAAGCAAATTCAGGATGTACTGTTCAGGATTTCAAGCTTCGAGGTATCACAGACGATCTTTGCCATAATCTCGAATTTTTTTTGAGCGGACGATAACAGACGGGCAGAACTCGGCGGGCGGTAGGGGCGGTAGGAGCATCCGCAGCCAACTGGCAAGTCCCCACTAGCTGAGTCATGGCGCCGAAGTCGCAATCTACACGGATGAGTCGAAAGGTTGATCCAATTATCCCCTTTGCTACAGATAGCTATTTTGGTTTTTCGTCTTCAATTGGAATTTTATTTTCATTTTTGAGTCCAGGATGCTTCAATCACTCGGCGGGCCAGTGCCCCCCAACACTGACCATGTACGTCTTTCTTAATCCCCCGCAATATACCCCTCCATGGCTCGCCGGGATACTTCATTACAGGCCGCTCGAGCCGAAGACGCGTATTTCTACTTTATGACACTTTCTAACACAATTCTAAGGCTGTCAGTGTATCCCTACCAACATGGAGATCCAACATTGGGTATGAGGAGGGAGAGGAATGGGTCATTGGCAAGATGCAGTGCGGTTATCCTCGATTCTTCGTACACCCCAGCATTCAGAAACTCGCCCAAGAAATCATTCGTCGCGTCGGAGATCCTGAGTTGGAGACTGCCACTCTTTTTGCAACCCTCAAAACCGCGCGCATCTGCGAGTCCTTCGTCGTGTCTAAGGTATCTGCTGAAGAGGCGCAAAAGGTTCGGATCGTGACCTTTGTGCCATCCCAGCAAGCCGATGAAGGATCAACTACGGTTACATCCCCCTTGTTCGCTGTCGTCTACAAGAAAGAACATGCATCCATTGCCAAACAGGTTTGGCAGCATTCTGGCAATGGTATATCGAGTCGGCGCGGAGAGTTCTGTCTTCGTGCCTTGGAGGATGGGTTCCTGGTGGAGGGAAAGAAGTCTGCAGCGCCGGAGTCTCTATCACAGCGGCCCTGCAAGGGTCCTCGTCGTTATCAGGGCAAGGGATCCATCAGTGGTATCTCGCGCGGCTCTTCGGCTTCGACTCCCACGTCCACTGGCACTCCCCCTGCGGCCAATGGTGCTGAAGACGGCCGAGACTACGCTCAATTCATTGAGGAACGCTTTGGTCGCAACCTCAGCACCGCGTTAGCTGCGCAAGCGAAGGTTGCTGTGCGGCGGCGGATTGCTGGTGTGCTTACTGCCGATGTTGAATTGCCGGAGGCGCTCGAAGCCACTTCGGCTGTTGGTCGAGTCTCTGGCATCTCAGAGGAAGATGTATTTCTCTATCCCTCTGGTATGAGTGCCATTTTCAATTCACATCAAAACTTGTTGACTGCCCGTGGACCATTGAAGAGCATCTGTTTCGGCTTCCCTTATACCGATACCTTGAAGATCCTACAGAAATGGGGACCAGGCTGTTTGTTTTATGGCCACGGTTCATCAGAGGATCTTGATGATCTCGAATCACGGCTGAAGAATGGCGAACGTTTCCTTGCGCTTTTCACCGAGGCTCCTGGTAACCCTCTGCTTAAGACTCCGGATCTCGTCCGGATCAGAGGTTTGGCCGACAAGTATGGTTTTGCCGTGGTTGTCGATGAAACTATCAGCAATTTCCTCAATATCAACGTTCTTCCACATGCCGATATTGTCGTCAGCAGTTTGACGAAGATCTTTAGTGGAGACAGCAATGTCATGGGTGGGAGTGCAGTACTCAATCCGCAAAGTCCTTTCTATAAGCTCCTGAAGGACACATTTGATCGCGAGTTTGAGGACCTCTACTGGGCAGAAGATGCTGTTTTCCTGGAGCGGAACAGCCGCGACTTCATCAGCAGAATTGACAAGATCAACGCCACCTCCGAAGAAATTACCGCCATGTTGAAGGCATCTCCGTTAGGTAAATCACCTTCTACCTCTTTCTTCATCTGTGTTCACGCTAACCAAGAACAAATTACAGTCAAAGAAGTTTACTACCCCAAATACAGCCCAACAAGACCTCTTTACGAGAGTCTTCGCACCCCCAACGGTGGCTATGGCGGCCTTTTCTCTGTCACATTCCATTCAACGGAAGCATCCATTGCCTTCTATGATACCCTTGAGGTCTTGAAGGGCCCTAGTCTCGGCACAAACTTCACCCTCAGGTGAGTGACGATCAACTAACATTCTCTTAACACTCAAATAGCGCTGATAAGACTCCTACGCAGCTCTCCATATGTCGTCCTTGCCCATTATCTCGAACTTGACTGGGTATGATTTGCTCCCCTTCCTCGTGACTGCGCCTCTTCCACGCGATAAGCTAACATCTAATCTTTCTACAGGCGAGATCTTTCAATGTCGACCCTGACTTGGTCAGAATTAGCATTGGATTGGAGGAGGTGTCCGACTTGAGAGGCCGATTCCAGCGGGCTCTGGATGCAGTGGAAAAGGTCGCAAAATAGACTCGATGGCCCCGCTGGCGCTCCTACATCTTCAACAAAACTCATTCTGCTCAACCTTCAGAGATATTTCTAATAACCCCAGTGTCCTTTTTCTGGGGCCCACTGCATTCATAGAGATTTAGCCAGTATGAGCGCAGGCACAGTCAACATCCTACATTTGAAAGGGTATATACAAAAATGATGTAAATAGTCAAGAAACGCCAAAGAAACACAGAGTGTTGAAGTAGCGCGTAAACAAGGATATCCAGATCCATATTTGACTTATGTGAAACGTGATGATTGGAAATAGACAGGGCACTGTCGCCACGCCATCCGACTGCTTGACCTCGAGATTGAAAATATCATCATTCCTCTGCGCGTTTGCGCTGCCCATGAGAGACACATTGCAGAGCCTCACAGCTAGACAAGTACGGTGCCCGAAATATCTTCCTCGTCAAGCAAAACGCGAACCAAAAAGATGAGGGAAAAGGTTAAGAAGATGTCACCTCTTTAGACCGAAATTCAGAAATGACGATCCGAAGGCTCATCATTGCCAATGGCACTAGCAGTCTGACTGGCAAACCCGCCAAGATCCCCACTACCCGTTCGCCTCAGGGCTTGTCGCATGGTTTCAACGTTGAGCTCCCCACCGAAACTCGAAGAAACTGGGCTTTGAGCTAATGGGAGTGGACTTCCCGGTGCACGGGTGCCGTTGTTGGGTGACAATTCAATCCCTTTGAATGAGGTCGCAATGCTGGTTGGCGGGGATGTACCCAGTCCATGAGAGGAAGCTGGAGAACGCATCGGGGACGGCGAGCGATTATGGTATCCCGAGCCGAGCGGAAGGCTGGAAGATCCTCCTACCTGGGAGGGCTCTCGACTATACATTGATTCTCCCGTCTCTGCATGTTCTGCATTGACGACATCGGCGAAAGAGATGAAACTCAGTCGTCGCACGTCCGTCGAGTCCAGCGCTGCATGACTAAATGAGCCTTCATCAGCTTCGATAGAGTGGAAGCCCGTATGATCAACAAAGCCAGAAGACGCCAATGAGTGCTCTGCTGTGGACGTGCCGGTCACGTTAGCGGCAGCAGATTGGTGCATACTATGAGTAATGATTTCCACTGAATCTGGGTCCAATTGCTCGTCGGTGATGGCAGCGGACGAGGCCTCCAGCACAGGAGGAATATAGTTCTCAGTACGAATGTGTGCGGGTATAGATGGGGAAGCTTGTTGAGGAAGGATATCTTCTTGAACATTCCGCTCAAAAATTTGAGACGCCGGTGAATGAAGACGTGGAGGCAACTGTGATTTCCCACTGGGGGACGAGGGTTGCCTGTACGCGTACTTCTGTCGCTCTGAAACACCTGGTGTTCGCAACGCTTCAGACGAATCGCCAGGTGATATCGGCGACACGGGTCCGCTACTCAGAGCATCAGATCCCGTATTTTGATCATTGTCGACTCGCTGCACTTGTGGCCAAGTCAGGTTGGCGGGCTTGGGAGCCCGTACGGTGGCCGTGGGCTTCCCGACCAAGACAGCATCCTTCTCTGGTGGGCATACCAGATCGCCGTGCGGCTGCGTGGAAGATGAGGTGACATTATGCACTTGTCCATTCATAGACTCGGGTAGTACATTCCGAGGGTCCGACATGGTGGATTGAGAGGGGGGCGCCAGTGGAAACTGTTCAAGATAACGGGAGTTGATGTACTATGGAAACTGGGGGCCCAGATGTTCTAGAAGACGATAGCCATGACCTAGAAACGTTTCAAACGATTCAAGGGGGTTTCGAATGGGGAGACGAAGAAAAATAGTTGGTACACTGGGGGAGAATGTTTAGAAAAAGAGATGATGGAATGGATCGTACTCTCACTTTTTGCCCAGGAGACAATGATGACATGCGATGATCCAGGTGATCAACGCCAACCGGGGGGGGCATGGTTGCGTTATGACGGGGTAATGTACCTAGTCCAAGCTGTGCTCGACATGCTGGTTGGTGGCCCGCAAGTGTTGAAGTATCAAATACCAGTAGATTACTCTGTAATTACCGAATAGATTGTGTAATACAGTATCTAAGCCATACCCGATCGGGATCAAGTCACGAGACTCAAGGCTCTGGGAAAAAAGTTCGGGTTCAAACACGTCCACCATAGCCCCGTTCATCACGGCTCGTTCGTCGACCTCCCTTCACCCACTCTTTCTGGTAGGTTGTCAACCTGAGATAAGCTGCCTTACACATGTTCTAACTCCTTCTTGTACTCAGCTCGGCATTGGCTCGCAGACCTCAGAATGGCAACATCAATTGTAGCTCCCAAGCGGCCATTCGTCACGCTGCCTTTCCTCCTCCCTTCATGGTCAGATTCCCTTGCTCTGGGTTCTCGACGTTATCAATCTTCATATCGGCGAACAAAGCAACGCCTCCGTGTTAAGCCCGATGCCAGTTTTGGCTCATCGTACCAGGGTCGCGATCAGATCATCTACAACCCGCCCTCCAGCGCGCCCTCCGTCTATCACACTCCAAGCAAATTCTTGCCCTCCAACGATGCCCGCAGGTCGATGCGCATTGAAGATGCGGCGGCTGGAAATGTGATAAGCAAGGTTGAAGAACTCCCCAACGTCTACCGCAGCGACCCCGAGAGGAAGTACCACTTGACCCCCGCGGATGTCGAGGAAATTCGCAAACTCCGCCTGAGCGACCCAATGACCTGGAGCCGACATAAGCTGGCCAAGCGCTTCGAATGCTCGCCCCTCTTCATTGCCATGGTCTGTGAGGCCAGCCCGGAGAAGAAACAGATTCAAAGACAGGTGCTGGAGGCCGTGCAATCACAATGGGGACCCAAACGACGGATGGCCAGGGAGGACCGGAAGTTGCGTCGGGAGGCATGGGGTCGTGATGAGTGATTTCAGTCTGCCTGTATTCCTGGTGGACTTGTATGTTCTGGCGGGAGGAGGAATTTTTCAAGATATTAAGGGGGGTCCATCACCGGTGGGATGGCAATCAACCTCTCAACTGTATGGTTAGCTGCGAATGGCAGCCTCGTGTAAAAACGACATGTATTCTAACTTCCTAGCATCTCTTATCTGTATTCACATATCCATACAATTTTCTTTCTTTTCTTGTTGACCGTCGGCTGTCGGGAGTACCCACTGAATGGAGGATTGAGCCGCCTCGTCAGGAGGGTGGGTCTGCTGTCAATAAATTACCGTGGTAGTACAGAGGAATGGATACACACATCTCCTCTAGCGATAAGGCCAACTGTAGGGCAATTTGATTCTCAGCAGGCCCGAAGATGATTAGTATGTAATCATCCACTGTCGAAGGGTCTGCCTAGAATTCCGAACTAAGCAAGCTTATTCAATCGTCCCCATCTCTCGACGCGCGTTACACTAGTTTTATGGCCCAAGCGCCAATCGATAAGGCCGAGGTGAAGCACTGGAACCCAAGAAAAATAATAATCAACCACCAACGGCGATTTGGCGGTTACCGCCGGACTTCCAGGGTTGCAGGCCTAAAATATTAATTACGTGATAAGATACTTTTCGGTGCGACAAGGTGCCCTCAGGTTTCTGCAAATGCTGCCCCTCTTTCCCCTCCGCATCCCCTCGCTCGCAAGATCTGGGCAGTCTCTTCTCTCCAAGTTTTCCCCATCTACTCGTCCAATCGTCCCCCGCCGCTTCTTCTACGGACACATCAGTGATACCAAGATGGCGCCCCAGTTGGAGCCCTTTTTCAAGCAGTATGTGCCCTTGATAGTTTCGACCTAGGCAGCTCGGAGTCTGCAAAAAAAAATAAAAGGAAAACACCAATCAACTCACGCGTGATTATAGGGTCGATGAGTCGTCCGAACTCTTCATTGATCGTATGTACCAACCTTGATATCAGCTAGCCACAGATCCTGGATAGTCTGGCGAGAAAACCAGGCGAGACAAACTTGTTCGGTTGCTGAACACCTTATATAGGTCTGCGCAAGGCAGTTGCGATTCCCTCTATCTCAGCCCAGGATGAGAACCGACCGGATGTGTTCCGCGTGAGTCCTGCAAGCTAATCCTCACGAGACCATGGGGAGACTAACCAATGTCTATCACGCCAAAGATGGCTCAATTCCTTGCGGACGAACTGACTGCGCTCGGTGCTGAGGTTGAGCAAAGGCCGCTGGGCAAGCAGCCCGGCAAGGAGCACCTCGATCTGCCCCCCGTCGTCGTCGCCCGCTACGGTAGCGACAAGAACAAGAAGACCATCCTGGTTTACGGCCACTACGATGTGCAGCCCGCTCAGAAGGAGGATGGTTGGGCTACCGAGCCCTTCGAGTTGACCATCGATGAGAAAGGCCGCATGTACGGCCGTGGATCCACGGATGACAAGGGCCCCGTTCTGGGCTGGGTTAATGTGATCGAGGCCCACCGCAAGGCTGGTGTTGAGCTGCCCGTCAACCTGCTCTGCTGCTTCGAGGGAATGGAGGAGTATGGATCTGAGGGTCTGGATGACTTCATCAACGCTGAGGCGAAGAAATACTTCAAGGATACCGACGCGGTGTGCATTTCGGATAACTACTGGCTGGGTACTGAGAAGCCTTGCCTGACCTACGGTCTTCGTGGCTGCAACTACTACTCCATCAGTGTCTCCGGTCCTGCCCAGGACCTCCACAGTGGTGTCTTTGGCGGTTCTGCCCACGAGCCCATGACCGACCTTGTCACCGTTCTGTCGAAGCTGGTGGATCCCCAGGGTAACATCCTGATCCCTGGACTCATGGATCTGGTTGCTCCCGTTACTGAGGATGAGAAGTCTCTGTACGGCAACATTAGCTACACCATGGAGAACCTCCACGAGTCCTTGGGCAGTGAGACTGGTATCCACCCGAACAAGGAGCGCACTCTGATGGCCCGCTGGCGGTACCCGTCCCTGTCCATTCACGGTATTGAGGGCGCTTATTCCGCTCCTGGGGCCAAGACGGTCATCCCAGCCAAGGTGATCGGCAAGTTCTCTATTCGCACCGTCCCTAACATGGAGAGCGAGGACGTCAACAAGCTGGTGTTCGACCACATTAAGGCCGAGTTTGCTAAGCTCAACAGCAAGAATAAGCTGGATGTGTGGTTGCAGCACGACGGCAAGTGGTGGGTGGCCAGCCCCAAGCACTGGAACTTCAGTGCCGCCAGCAAGGCCGTCCAGCAGGTCTTTGGCGTTGAGCCGGACATGACCCGTGAGGGTGGAAGGTATGTATTTTCCAGTTTTTTGATTCTTTTTGTTGGCACGAGTCTCACTGGATCGAATAGCATTCCCGTGACATTGACCTTCGAGCAAGCCACTGGCAAGAACGTCTTGCTGCTCCCCATGGGTAGCTCCACCGACGCTGCTCACTCCGCCAACGAGAAGTTGGACCGCCGCAACTATATTGAGGGAACTAAGTTGCTCGGTGCTTACCTGCACTATGTGGCTGAGGAGCCAGCCACTGAGTAGATGTACGCGTTTCTGTCGACAGAATGGAAACATGCTCAAATTCAGCCAATCAAGAAGCTATCTTATGAATAAATTATGCCCCTTTGATTTGACGTGTGAAAAGAAGCGAGGAAGAGCATGTCTTATGTAATTTGAAGCCACAAGAAATTGAAATAGACATAGGCAAAGTCCAGTCTCGGTTACTTTCTCATACACTTCCTGGAGGCGGTAGATTAATGTCATACAAAGCACGGAGTACCTGCGGTGGGAATTCCGCTTACTCATTTCCCGCGTCAAACGCGAAAGTGCGCGCCGACGCGGTTCATGTCTTTCTTTGTTCAATTACTCGGTCACTGATCCTTTAGTGATTCCTGCCGCCATGTGCTGATTTTTTTTTTCTTCGTATTCAGTCTCCTTGAGCGATGCCGTCTATTAAACGCGTACAGGCGCCCTCAGAGTCCGAGGACCAGAGTGACCCGGGATCAGAGGGCGCCGCATCAAACCCCACGCCTTCTTATTCCGTATGTTCACTGTGGAATCACCGGATGCTCCAAAGCCAAGATTGCTAAGACAGAAAACAGAGAAAACGAGCCCGTGTATCCGCTTCTCCCACATCTTCTGATGGATCGGGAGCGAACGAGAGTGACTCCGACTCCCCCTCTCCCTCCAACGATGATGCGCTCCCCGACGAAGATGCGGACGAGGGAGAACTCGAGTTGTTCCAGACACAGATTATCCAGGACAAATACGCCCGTATGGTGGATGAGACTAATGTTCCTGCTGAACACGGTATTCTCGAACGTGTCGAATGCTACAACTTCATGTGCCACAACCACTTCTCAGTGGAGCTAGGCCCGTTGATCAACTTTATCGTCGGAAAGAACGGCAGTGGGAAAAGCGCCATTTTGACCGCTATCACACTTTGTCTAGGAGGAAAAGCGTCTGCAACAAACCGTGGACAGAGCTTGAAGAGCTTCATCAAGGAAGGCAAGGAAAACGCCTCAATCATCGTTCGGATCAAGAATCAAGGCGAAGGCGCCTACTTGCCAGATGACTACGGGAAATCCATCATTGTCGAACGTCATTTCACAAAGAGCGGGTCTAGTGGTTTCAAGATCAAAAATGAGCAGGGGCGCATCGTCTCCACGAAAAAGGCCGAGCTGGATGCTATTACCGACTACTTCTCTTTACAGATTGACAATCCCATGAATGTTCTCTCGCAGGATATGGCGCGCCAGTTTCTCAGCAGTTCTACCGCGGCAGAGAAATACAAGTTTTTCGTCAAGGGTGTGCAGTTGGAACAACTAGACCAGGACTATCGTCTGATTGAGGAATCCGTGGATCAGATTGAGGAGAAATTGAGAACACAGGCACCAAATCTTCGCTTCTTGGAGAACCAGAGAGACTTGGCAAAAAAGAAGTTGGAACTTTCTGATCAACAAGACTCCCTGAGGGAACGCATCAGGGCCTATCGGAAACAGCTCGCTTGGGCTACTGTGGAGGAGGAAGAAAGAGTGAGTGGCCCTCGCACCATCCCAGTATCTGGCCTTGTCTAACATGGAAGCCAGACGAGAGATGCACTTGCCATCGAACTGGCCAAGGCGGATGAGGGAATCTCTAACGCTGAGGCTGATTTGAGCCAATACGATGATGCGCTCCAGACCGTCGACGCGGAGCTAGAGACGGCAGCAGAGCACTGCAATAGAGCGGACCATGCACTAGAGGAATGCCAGAGGCAGAAAGAACAGCTCGAGGACAAGGTGAAGAAAGACATGGCGGAGCGGCATAGTTTACAGACCAGTCAACGTGACATCAAAGTCGTCCTAAATGATGCGAGTGCTAGACTTGCAACAGCGAAAGAGAAGGTTACGGCCGAAGAAAAGCGTCTCATCGAGGTAAGCAATGGAGGCTACGCTCGAAGACAGGCGGAATGCGAGGAGGCCAGGGTTAGCGCAGCAACTGCGCGGACCGAGTACGAGTCGTTCGAACGAGGCCATAACTCTCTGCGGGAAGCTATCAAGTCCGCCGAGAGGAAAACACAAGATGCCAAGAAACAGCTGGACATCAAAATACAGGATATCAGCCAAGCCGACAGCCGGTTGCGAGAGCTCACGAGAGAAAATGCACAGGCGAGAAACGGCTTCCCTGATAAAATGCCAGCGCTGCTGAAAGCCATTCAGCAAGAAAAATCGTTCACAGCCCGTCCTGTCGGTCCGGTTGGGCATCATGTCACCTTGCTTAAGCCGAAATGGGCTTCGATCATTGAGAGCACACTTGGACACAGCCTTTCCAGCTTTGTTGTGAAAAGCCATAGCGACCAAAAAATCCTCAGCAACATCATGAGAAGGGTGGGCTGGTAAGTATTGAAATCGGTCCCGTTGATAGCTCGCAAGAAATGCGCTTCTCTAACAGCCGTGGCAGTCAATGCCAGATCTTGGTCGGATCTAACGAGAATATCGACACCTCAAACAACGAGCCGGACAGTCAGTATGACACGGTCTTGAGAGTCTTGCAGGTCAGGTAAAGCGCTCGTCATCTATGAGGCCACATTGCTAATTGGGGGTTTATGTAGATCGACAATGATCTAGTTCGGGGACATCTTATTGTTAGACATACCATCGAGAAAATGCTCCTAGTTGAAGATCTGGAAGAGGCTTCGAAGTTGATGTTTGACGGTCCAAGGCTCAGAAACGTCGTCCGATGTTTCAGCATCGACTCTAGGGACCAGAGGCGCGGAGTCCATCTCTCATATAACAAAGAGGGTGGTCCCAGTCAGTCACCTGTACAGCCCTACAAAGGCTATCCTCGGATGAAGTCGGATCTCGCTTCTCAAGCCAGGTATGATCCGTGATTCACACTGATCCAGATTTATTCTGATTCTGATTTCTACCCATGTACAGTCACCAGCGTGAGGTCCTCCAGGACCTTCAA
This sequence comes from Penicillium rolfsii, assembly GCA_011392555.1. Lineage (NCBI taxonomy): Eukaryota > Fungi > Ascomycota > Eurotiomycetes > Eurotiales > Aspergillaceae > Penicillium > Penicillium rolfsii. The sequence goes on from QMFL01000014.1 coordinate 284,798, forward strand.
CGTCAAAAACTCGTTCTCAAGCAAGAGTACGATACAGCGGTCGCTAACTTGGCGTCATGCAAACGAGATCTGGCGGACCATGACCGGAAAAGCAATGAACTGAAAATTGAGATGCAGCGACTAGAAGATCACGCCGAGTCGCTCAAGGATGCCCTTGAGACTACTGTGGATGGGCAACTCGACGCCCTGAAATTGGTTGTCAAGGAAATAGAGGTCGAGGTGCGAAACCACCAATTGTCGCTCGAGGAGGGCAAGACTGCCTCAGACGAGGTATTCGAGAGGGTAAAAACTTCGCGACGAGACCTAAGTAGAAAAACCGCGGAATTGGCGACTCTGGATCGGGAATGCAAGGTTGCCAAGGAGGAGAAGTTGCTTGTTGATAACAAGCGCCATCGAATCCTCAGCGAGAAAAACCAGGCTGTCTCGCGCATCGATGACGACAGAAGACTCAGGGACCGACTCCGGGAGAGGCGTGATCAAATGATTGCTAAAGTACTTCAGTCGATCGAGGGGGCCAGCATCATCACACCAAGGGTTCCTGTGGACGAAGGCGAAACCACCCACAGTCTCGGAACCAAAGTTGAAAAATTAACAGCGGATTTGCAGCGATACAGCGATCAGTGAGTGTTCCCTTTGAATGAGTTGTTTCGACAATCCTAATCCGTGGTCCTTTCTTCAGGCTGGGTGCTACGAGAGAGCAAATTGCCAACGATGCTTCGGCGACAGAGGCCAAGTATCAACGAGCGTTGAAGCAGGTGGAAGAGATGACCACGCTGGCCCAGGTAATTCTCCGCTTCCAAGCTATCTTCAACCTCCTTACGCCTTGTATTGATTCTAACAATGAGCAGATATTCAAAGACACGTTGCACAATCGTAAGAAGCGGTGGGAGATCTTCAGAGCGCATATCTCGTCCCGTGCCAAGGCCCAATTCACCTACTTGTTAAGTGAGCGCAGCTTCCGGGGTCGGTTATTGACCAACCACAAAGAGAAGCTCTTAGACCTTCAAGTATGTTTCACCATTCCCTTCAATCAGAAGCTCATCACTAAATCCTGCTTGTACCTGCCTAGGTTGAGCCCGATATTACAAAAGACGATAGCACAGGCCGTGGAGCCAAAACACTTTCCGGTGGTGAGAAATCTTTCTCACAAATCTGCTTGCTGCTTGCCCTCTGGGAAGCCATGGGTTCTCCTATTCGGTGTCTTGATGAGTTGTACGTACCCTACCCCTCCACATGGTGTTCATACACTTTGCTTACGAACATTCCAGCGATGTGTACATGGACCATATCAATCGCAGAATGGCCATTGATATGCTTGTTAGTATAACCCATTTTTGAGCCTCTCCGGTATTTGCTTATTGACTCTTATTTCCAGATGATCGCCGCTCGACGGTCAATTGGACGCCAGTTCATCTTAATCACGCCGGGTACCCGGTCCGACATCACCATTGATGCCGACGTCCGGGTGAAAGAGTTAGCAGAGCCTGAACGTGGGCAAACCAGCTTACCCTACCAAAGGCAACGATAAGGATAGGGAACCTGGTTGGTATACATAGGGTTTGGTCTTGCGTTTCTCCAAAGGTGTTTCTTCGAGCTTGATACCCCGTCCAATTTTTTTTTGGTGAACATGACTTAGTTTCATAATCTCATCAGCCATAATTCTTGATGAGTTACCTTGAAATAGTTATTTGATAAATTGTTGAAAACTGTGGCGAGCTCTAAACGGCTCATCTCAATCGCATAGAATCATTTAGTCTTCTCTTGAGCACGATGGATCAAGGTCACGTGTTATGAATGGGACCTGCGAAGACCGCCCGCGCAAGTCTTTTGACTTCCCGTGAATCCCTTCACTTTTCCTGAACCTCGTCTTTTCTCTTCTCTCCCACCTCCAATCTTGACGTCTTTCTTAACTCTTGCCCACTGAGATTTTCCTTGATCTCGTCTTCACAACACTATTTGCTGGGCTTCCGCTTCGATCACCCTTCAACAAGACCTGTCTCAATCTCAACGAACTCGGCTCCGACTCTTCTATCCGCCCTCATCCTTTTCACCCTCCTGGTTTAAGCTCTGCGCCACTTCTCAGGATCTTTTGAGCCTTCCTCCCTTACCTTCGATCACCTTCGATCAACTCTCACAAGCTCGTCCGCTAAACACCTTCGTGAACCGAAACGTGCTCCCCTCCTCAAATCGCACGCATTCATAGCTTCTAGCCCCGCATACTCTCGCGGACTTGCCTCCTCCACAGATCTCACTTTGTTTCCTTCAATCATCCACATCAACTATGGCTGACGCTCTCGCCACACAACTTCAAAATACTACCCTTGGGTAATGCTCTCTGGTACCATTTGCATCACAATATACGACTTACTGACCATTTTCATCTTAACAGGGACGGCACTGCACAAGTCAGACTCCAGGATACACTTAAGCTACCTCCCAAAGATGCCCGGCCCCAAACTGAGGTCAGTTGATCACCGTTGCTGGCAGGAACACGCCTAGAATACTGACTGGACTTACAGGACGTTACTGCCACCAAAGGCCTCGAGTTTGAGGACTTCTACATTAAGCGCGAACTGATGATGGGCATTTTCGAGGCCGGATTCGAGAAGCCCTCCCCCATTCAGGAAGAAACGATACCCGTTGCCCTCACCGGTCGAGACATCCTTGCCCGAGCCAAGAACGGTACTGGCAAGACCGCTGCCTTTGTCATCCCCACCCTCGAGCGTATCAACCCGAAAAGCACCAAGACTCAGGCTCTGATCCTGGTTCCCACAAGAGAGCTGGCTCTTCAGACTTCCCAGGTTTGTAAGACTCTCGGAAAACATCTGGGTATCAATGTTATGGTTACTACTGGTGGAACTGGTCTCATGGATGATATCATTCGGTTGAATGATGCCGTTCATATCCTTGTCGGCACTCCTGGTCGAGTCTTGGATCTTGCCAGCAAGGGTGTTGCGGATCTATCTGAATGCCCGACTTTCGTCATGGATGAGGCAGACAAGCTCCTCTCCCCCGAATTCACCCCGGTCATTGAGCAATTGATGTCCTTCCATCCCAAGGATCGCCAGGTCATGCTTTTCAGTGCTACTTTCCCCCTCATCGTCAAGTCATTCAAGGACAAGCACATGCGCAATCCGTACGAGATCAACCTAATGGATGAGCTCACCCTGCGCGGTATTACGCAGTATTACGCATTTGTGGAGGAGAAGCAGAAAGTCCACTGCCTGAATACTCTGTTCTCAAAGCTCCAGATCAACCAGTCGATCATCTTCTGTAACTCCACTAACCGTGTGGAGCTTCTGGCCAAGAAAATCACAGAGCTGGGCTATTCGTGCTTCTACTCGCACGCTCGGATGCTCCAGCAGCACCGTAACCGTGTGTTCCACGATTTCCGCAATGGTGTGTGCCGTAACCTGGTCTGCTCAGACTTGTTGACCCGTGGTATCGATATCCAAGCGGTCAACGTCGTCATCAACTTCGACTTCCCTAAGAATGCCGAGACCTATCTTCACCGTATCGGTCGTTCCGGACGTTTCGGTCATCTTGGTCTCGCTATCAACTTGATTAACTGGGAAGATCGTTTCAATCTGTACAAGATTGAGCAGGAGCTCGGCACCGAGATCCAGCCCATCCCTCAAAACATTGACAAGAACCTTTACGTCTATGATTCTCCTGAGAACATCCCCCGTCCTATCTCGAACCCCGCTCAGCCCATGATTACGACTCCCCAGCACCCTATCAACGGAGACCGCCAGCCTCGTCGTCAGCATAACCACCAAAACAATGGGCAGTACTACAACAACAATAACCGGGGTCGTGGAGGCTCTTATCGTGGAGGCCGTGGACAAGGCCCTCGTCGTGGCCCCCAGCAACATGATTCCAACCAGGCCGCTTTTGCCCCTAGCCAGGTTAGCCCACAGCCACCAGCTCCCGCGTCTTGAACCCCTTCATCATCTTTGATTTGCATCGGGGGTTCTCTGCGGAAACACTGCTATCTTACTCTTGATGAGTTATATCACGGCTGCCTCGGATTCTCCCTTCTCAAAACGTGCTACGCATCGCTTAATTGTTTTTTGTTGTCTGATTTATTACCTGCTCCCCTCCCCTCTGCCTATTTTTACCCTTGCTATGAGTTGTCCTGCATGAGGTTCTCCTACTCGACTTGGACTCTGGCAGCTTCACTCAACGATTCTATCTCGGGTATGAAGTCTACCATTGCTTGCTTTCTTGCGAACCCTTTTCCCGTCACGATGCTACGGTACTGAGAGGATCTGTGTATCATAATTCCCCGTTCTGCTCTCCATGGTCTCCAATGGTTTCATCGCCATGAGTCGCTGTGGGGTTTCTATCTTTTGGTTTGAGCATGGTGCATTGTTCGGTGCCGCAAGTGCTCTGCGATCCTGCTTTTCATCCTCCTCCCACCCTCCTCCCACACACACACAAGGTGTACATATGCTCATCTACCGCGGTTATTCTTCGATGGGTTTTGCAGGGCGAGTGGCGTTCTTGAGGGTCTTCGATTGACTTTGGCGTTCTGGTGGAGTCGGCGGAAGCTGATTTTGGGACGGCTTTCTTCGACCTTCATTTTCCTATTGTTCTCGCTGCTCAGAGAGAGCCGCGACCCTCTTCCACGGTGCACCAATCTGGTTCTCGGTCTCCCCGTTGCATGTCTCTCTACTCTCCTCGGTTCAGCTTTGAATCTCTGGGAGTCTCCATTTACCAGCATCACTCCCAATTTTCATCCACCTCATGCCCCCGTTACCTCGCCTCGATACATTACCGCACTATCTCGCCATCTTACCTCTTTCCATATGGCATATCTAACCACCATGTCCGATGCCTTTCGATGTCGAATCCCCCAGCTTCCCTCTACAACACCCACTCGAACCCGACGAAATTGAAAAAAAGAAGAAAAGAAAAAAAAAATTTGGAGGAGCACTAAGATGCGAAGGACCTAGATAGCATCTTGTGAATTGACAATTATTCCCTCTGATCTCATCCCTGCTTCAAGTGACTCAATTAGTAGTAAATCAAGGAGTTTGAAATGTCTGACATTAGGACCAAGGCAACCTTTCTTAGGTTCTCTACTCTGTATATCGAAGAACCACCGAGGTCGGAGTCAAGTGCTACGCAAAGTGGGGCTGCGGGCGACCGTAAATGCGATCTACGAAACCCGAGGTTAAACGTCTTTCAACAAAGATCATTGTCGCTCCAAATGGCTACGGCGAGCAGGGATCCAACGGCCAAGGTGAGTCCACAGCTACTGTAATCGCATTTTCGAGACTGATCATTCGAAACGGACAGCCCAGCGCTCTGCGCTCCATCATTGCGGGTTCCACTGCTGGCGCCGTGGAGATCGGTAAGGATACCGCATGTGTGACTTCATAACGTGTGCGCGCGCTAACCACTGGTCTCTACTAGCAATTACCTATCCTGCTGAGTGTATGCTCTCGTTGCGCAGTCGACTACCTTCTCCCTTCTCGCCAAGCTAATTGACGACCTAGTTGCGAAAACCCGAACACAACTTAATCGCCGACTTGCGGAGGGCCAGAAACTCCCGTGGCCACCATTCGGAAAGCAGTGGTATGCTGGGTGTACTACGTTGATAATTGGCAATTCGCTGAAGGCTGGAATTCGTCTGTTTGTTGTTCTCGGAATGTCTGGAATATCCGCTCATCTGCTTCTAAACAGGCTTCGTTGCGTTCGACGCCATCAAGGCATCTCTCCAGGATGAGAACGGCAAGATTTCGGGGCCGAGGACGGTGGTGGCTGGATTTGGTGCGGGCTTCACCGAGTCTCTTCTCGCCGTGACTCCCTTTGAGAGTATCAAGACTCAACTGTCGGCATTCCCTTTTGGTTCCCCCGGTCCGGCTGGCAACAGGGTTATTACTGACATGATGGTACGGGCAGGATTGACGACCGGAAGGCTGCTAAGCCACGTATGAATGGGTTCCTGCACGGTAGCAAGATTATCTGGCAGGAACGTGGAATCCGGGGCTTCTTCCAAGGCTTTGTGCCCACCACCGCTCGGCAAGCTGCCAACTCGGCTACACGATTCACCAGTTATACTACTATCAAGCAGTTCGCCGAGGGCTATGTGGCTCCCGGCGAGAAGCTCGGGACACTTGCTACATTTGGCATTGGTGGATTGGCGGGTATTATCACAGTGTATGTTGTGGCAGCTTCCTAGGACGAAGCGTTCTGCTCAGCGCCCTGACTTGAATGATTCTACTAGTTATGTGACCCAGCCTCTTGACACAGTGAAGACAAGGTTAGTATCCTAGTTGGGCATAGAAAGCGCCGTCTGGAAGTCGCTGACCATCGCTTTAGAATGCAATCGCTCGAAGCCAGCAAGCACTACAAAAATAGCTTTGTCTGTGCAGCCAGAATCTTCAAGGATGAAGGCATCTTCACTTTCTGGTCCGGAGCCATGCCCCGACTGGCCCGATTGATCCTGAGCGGTGGAATTGTGTTCACCATGTGTGTCATCTTTTTTGCAGGATCCCCTTATTGTTCCCAATCCGATATGCTAACACCACCTGACAGGTATGAAAAATCGATGGAGTTGATGGATCTCGCAGATCCCGAGCGAAAGTACCTCTAAGAGGGTCCCTTGGTTTGAAAGTGTGTACCTTTGTAGCATAGATGGGGTACGAGGAGCACGTGCTGTTTCCAATAGAGTCAATATCCATGAGAATTTGTCGCTATAAAAATACATGGTATCATTTCCTTAAAAGTACAATATGACCAGCCGCGCTAGTAGTATCTTTGTGGCAGGCTTTGTGGTCTTTTCACTCCTTCTTTGTCTCCTCTGCCTTTAGCATTTCTTCCGCTACCATGGTCTCAACGTCACGGTCAGCCATCCAGGTGCGAACGCTTTCCATAATCGTCTCCAAGCCGTGGCCACCATCGAGGACACCGTCGAGATTGTGGATCGTGGTGCCGCTCCGATGATCGGTACAACGGCTCTGCCCATAGTTGTATGTGCGAATCTTGTCTCCGCGACCCATCCGAGCCACTCCGCCCATCGCACCGCGACGCAATTGAACGAGTTCCTGCTCGCGCGCTTCTTGGCGCGCCTCGGCGATTTTGGCTCGTAGCACCTGCCAGGCCTTGCGTCGGTTGGATTGTTGGGACCGTTCATCCTGCATGGAGACGACGGTGCCCGTGGGTATATGAGTCAATCGAATAGCGGACTCGGTCTTATTGACGTGCTGTCCGCCGGCACCGCTAGCTCTCATCTTTTCCACACGCACCTCTTGCGGGTCAATATAATAGTCACTGTTGGGATCTTCAAAGTTCAAGGCATTGTCCGCGCCGCTGCCGCTCTCTGGGAAACTGGGTAAGACCATCACACTGACGGCGCTGGTGTGTGTTCGGCCCTTGGTTTCTGTTGCTGGTACTCTCTGCACTCGGTGTACCCCGGACTCGGTCCGCATGATATCGTATGCACCGTCCGCCTCGATCTCGATCACTCCCTCGCTCAGGCGATCTTCTGATGCTCCATCTTCGACGTCTTGTTTCAATATGGTCGGCCGAAGACCTCGCCGAGAACAGAAAGACATATACATTCGAAGCATCTCAAAGGCGAAGAGGCCCGCCTCATCTCCTCCTGCTCCAGGCCGAATCTCTACGAGACATGGTAGATCCGCGAACGGGTGACGGGGGATCAGAGCCTTTTTGAGCCGGTCTGAAATTGCAGGCAGCGCCTCCCGAGTGGAGTCCAGGTCCTCAATTGCAAGAGATCGGAGTTCGTCGTCGGTTTCGGGTTGCTCTAGAAGAGATTTGAGTTCGATGATAGACTCATTGGCGCCATCCCATTCTTTCAAGACTGTTGTAACTGGAGCTATCTCCCCCACTCGTTTTGCGACTTTCGCATCGAAGGCCTCTGCCAATTTTTCGGATAGTTTCGCATGTTCCGCAGCGAGCAATCGCGCCCTCGTCAACAAGACCGGAGAAAGGCCGGAGTCTGGGGCGGCGGCTAGATAGATGAGCGGAGGTACATTTAGGACGTAGAGCTTGGGAATATTGAGATATTTACCTGTATGTGCAGATCGCAAGAATAGACTCAGGCCCAATCTAGCAGGCCGCCAGTATAACCGACAGCATTGGAGCATCCTTGGTGAGTTTTAAATGAGCTGAACGGGCCAAGGAGATAAGAAGATCGGAGGATTTGCGGGCAGCCGTAATTTAACCGTACGGTACGCGTAAAGGCCACCGAACGGACTTCGAGGGCCTTCGACGTCGCATTCCATCGCTGACTTGTCCTTATCCCACCTTCACTTTCACTTTTTGTCTCTGTTTCTTGTAATCCAACTATTACCTGGGCCATGTTTATGCGCTTCAATTAAATTCAACAATGCGCATCTCGCTTGAAACTGTCGCGGCTGTCCTGGCTTGCCTCTCCACCGGCTATGCGCTCCAGATTCCCCCCGATACGCCGCTCTCGGAGTTGATCTCGTCCGCCAAAGCGCATCTGGCCAAGGGATCCCCCCGAGATGCCCTCGTCTACTTCGATGCTGCCGTCTCGCGCGATCCAAACAATTATATCACCATCTACCAGCGTGGCGCTGCTTACCTGTCCATCGGCAAGAACGCCCAGGCGACGGAGGACTTCAATAGGGTACTGGAACTAAAGCCCGATTTCGAGGGTGCGCTACTCCAGCGATCTCGTCTCAGGGCTCGTTCGGCCCACTGGAAGGAAGCCTTGAAGGACTTGGAGCATGCAGGGAAAAAGAACTCGGAGGAATATCAAGAGCTTCTGGCCGCGCGGGATGCAGCAGCCCTAGCTTTGGCTGCGGAGAAGAAGGGAGATTGGGAGGCCTGTGTGATGCAGGCAGGTGTGGCTATTATGAAGGCCAACACGGATTTGTCGTTGCGACAGGCTCGTGCACACTGTCGGTTTGAAAGAGGTGAAGTGGAGGAAGGTGTGAGCGATCTCGCGCACGTTCTACAGATCGCCCCGAATTTGGTGGAGCCTCATCTACAGATGTCATCGATGCTCTTCTATTCTCTGGGTGATAGTGATCGTGGTCTTGCGCAAATCCGCAAATGTCTGCATACCGATCCAGATTCGAAGGCCTGCAATCATCTCTATAAACGAGAACGACAGCTAACTAAATCATTGGGGAAATTGCATAGTGCCCTGGAGGCGCGCAAGTTCAGCAATGCGGTGAAAATTATGGTGGATGATGGGGAAGATACTGGGTTGATCACGGATGTGAAGAATGATGTTGCCGAAGCGAGAGCAGCGGGTCATATTCACCCAGCGGCGTCTAATAATCTCTATGTCTTCCTAATTGAAAAGACGTGCGAGTCCTACCGAGAGGTTTGTACCCCAAACCTTACCATTGACCGGTCTCCAGTGCTAACTTGTGTCGATAGATGCGTATGGCCAAAAAGGCTGGTCCTTATTGTGCCGAGTCCCTCAAACTGGTTCCATATTCTCTTCATGGTCTGCTATACCAGGCCCAGACTGAGCTGGATGAAGATCAATTTGAACAGGCAGTGCGCACATTGAACACTGCCCGGGAGCATCATCCGCACGCGCAGGAGATTCCGACCCTTCTTCAAAAGGCACAGGCCCTGTTGAAGCGATCGAAGCAAAAGGATTATTACAAGGTGCTCGGGGTCAGTCGGGACGCAGATGAACGGACGATCAAGCGCGCATACCGCCAATTGATGAAGCTGCACCATCCTGATAAGGCTCACTCCCAGGGTGTTTCCAAGGAGGAGGCGGAGAAGAAGATGGCTGCCATCAACGAGGCATATGAGGTCCTTTCTGACTCTGAACTACGTACCCGTTATGACAATGGTGATGATCCCAACGACCCCGAGTCGCAGCAGCGAGGCAATCCCTTCCAGGGCAGCCCCTTCGGTCATGGAGGCGGCCAGCAATTTTTCTTCCAGCAGGGTGGCCAGCATTTCAAGTTTGGTGGTCAGGGTTTCGGAGGCTTCCCCTTCCGTTGATCTTTCTTTTTCTTCTTTCATTGGTGTCACTTTGCCATTGTAGAACATACCGCGGTGTTTTTAGGAGTATCTACGCCAGGTCGTCTGCTGCCCGTTGGAGGGTATTGCGGGCTAGGCACTATTGTTGTCCTTATCCAGATGTCTCTCTTTCTTTTCCGTAGTTACCATAATCAGCGAATTCGACAAAAATCAGCTGCAGCTGCATCTGCTTCATTGACTGTCCTAGTACGATCGAGTTCGTGTTATCCTGTAGCGCAATGCATCCTTCGCCCGAAATTGACTGTCATTGAAGATCGGTCTTCTCTTTCCTTCTGTCCTACGGCCTTGTCCTCATGATCCGGGCGCATCCGTCAGTGGCACGTATCTCACCTGGAGCACCTTCCGTTTGTGAACCGATCCGTCTGCCTTTTTATCCACCACCCAAATATACTGGTCACCGCCAGAACCAAAGCCACTCAAGCTGGTCCCATCACTCTCCGACTCAACCGGGATGAAAAGCCGACCAGGGGCCCGCAACTGCTCAATCAGCACTGGGTGGAGCTCCTCCGCCGCCGCGCCAACATGGATAGCATCGTAGGGAGCATTTTCTTTCCAGCCCAGCCGTCCATCTCCCGTGATGAATTTCACTTTTCCGGATTGCTGCAGTTGGCGACCTTCCTCTGACTTGTTCATGTTGGATCGAGCCAATTCGACAAGTTCGGGGATGTGGTCGATGCCAATCACCTGGCCTGGGGTGGGGTAGCCGGGGTGGCCTGTCACTAGATTGGCTAGGACGTGTGTGAGGTATCCTGAACCAGATCCAATGTCTAGGACTCGTGATCCAGGTTCAAGGTAATCAATTAGATACTCACAGGCGTAGCCGTGCATGTGTGGTGCGGAGATGGTGGCTCCATGCCCGATGGGTTGAGGCGAGTCTGAGTATGGCCTTGAGGGCGCGTAGTGAGCGCGATCAACCTGGGTGAGAGTGTCAGTGTTGGTAGATATGGCAGTGTAGTGGTATTCCTGGGTGTGAATAGCTGCTCACGCCTATCATGGCATCTTTGACGCGTTCATTCTTGATCAGTTCAGCTTTGAATAGGTTCTCGATCAATTCGGTGTTAGTGGATCCGGAGCAGTACCACGCCATGCTGAAGGTCCTTGTAGCCCGCCAGGTGAGTTTTTGTTGTAATCTCCGTAGTCTATGTATCATATAGGGATTTGAGAGCCTGAAAGGGTGGGTCTTGGGGATGCAACACAGCGTTGTGAAATATGATGAGATCGTTGGAGGCAATAGACTTGGTGACGCCACGCTCTCCTCATCATTCACGTGATGGCATCTTAGCTATTCCTCTCGCTTTGTAGTAGGGGCGTATACTATTGTTGATCTTTTCGGACTACCTATGTTGACCGCCTTGCAACACTTTTAATGCAGTATCAGTGGATATTTGTAACTATGCCTCCGTACGCAATCAAGATGGAGAAGGATCATAACACGACGTGTACTTCTCGACCGGCATGAGAATATATATCTTCACAGTGACAATGATCACGCTCTCTAACAATATTAAATCCATATTTTATTCGCTTGAACAAATACAGAAAATACCTCAGAACTGCAAGATTATAATTTAAATCATTATTAGTACTGGCATACCTGAATTGAACGCTTTCATTACCACAACTCTGTTTTCAAGTGATAAGAAAGAATAAATGCCTGAAACTACAGGCATGAAGCAGAAGGCAGGAGTGTGCCAGATGACTCAGCAGGATAACGTAGTTCCCAGTCACCCTGGCCACCCGGCCACCCTGGCCACCCCGAAACATCATAACTAGATATCAAAAATACATTCCTAAGTATCTCAACCACCAGGAGTTCATTTCGTTTAAAGTTTTAGCATATCAATCTATAGAGGTAAAGAAAGAATATGATAGGATTTGAGATCTTTTAGACGAATAATTCATTGCTTTACTATAAATTACACCGTAATTGTCATGGTTCAGATTCCAATACATATATATTTTTAGTTACAGGCGACTACCTTTTCTCAGGTTATCTATAGGCTTCTTATACTATCTAGTCTACGAATTTTTAATAAATAATCTTAAATAAGTATGGTTGTTGAGATATGAAGTTGTAATTTATCGCATTTACTATGGTGTTTTGGGGTGGCCAGGGTGGCCGGGTGGCCAGGGTGACTAGGAACTACGTTATAGAGTTATCCACTAACCCAACTAGATTACACACGTGACACGAAACACCATCTTAATTGCCGACTGCCCCACTGCACGAGACGTGCCGCCAGCATGGCCACTGAAGCGGCGCGTGCCAATTTTGACGTCCGCGCCGATGTGGACTTCATGATCCTGGACTATCTGGTATGTTTCGCGCTGCATATGATTCTGGTGGCAGCCGGCACCTCCAACTTCAGCTGCGAGCTGGAAGATGAAGTGAAGGGGGCGACTTGTCTTGTCGAAAGTGAGTTCCGATGAACGCTGATTTCTGATCTCTGATTGAGTCTTTCACGTACCAGCTCTAACACCCTCACAGCCTTCCAAGCCCTGCTGCGCCGAAAACATCCAGAGCAGCCAATCCCATCGGAGCTGGATGTCAAGCTGCGAATCTTCGCCCTGGCTCGCGATCTCTGGAACTACCCCTACCCGCAAATCACCACTGCCGCCGCCACCAACAGTGCCCCTGCCCTCGAACGCATGGGGCTTGACTTCTTAAAAATGTGCCAGGTCGCCGCCCACCGGGTCTCTGAGACTCGGTGGTTCGACGTTGGCGGCCGGTTCATGGTCCAATCCGCCCTGCAGGAGGTCCGCCAGGGGGTCCCGGTTTCACTCCGCCAGTTCTCGGCCTGGACTCCGGATACCCCTGAGCGCCGATCAAAGTGGTGGGATGTCTGTGAGAGCTACAAGGCAGAAGTCCCAGATGACCTGGGCGATTGTACGGCATGGGAGACTCTCAACCAGCGATATCCATTTGCCCACTTCAAGGCCATCGTGGTAGAGTTCCTCTCTGAACTCATGACGACCCTTGACGCCCCCGTTCTTCTCCAGCTGGAACGGGGCAAGCTGGATGGCTGGACCGTCGAGGAGACCCACCAGCTTATGACGGACGCTGGAATTATCTGAACTCGACCCTCCTCCCCAACAGAAAGAGATCGTTCTTCCCTCACTCATCGCGTTGTTTCACCTCGCCTGTTATTGAACGTCTCTTGCTGACTAACCTGTCACGCTGGCCAACTTGTTCTTCCTGTCTAACCTACCATGTTCTGTGACTTGCTTTGTTGTTTGATCAGGTCCTGGAGGAGAGGAGGGTGGGATGGTGATGAAAATCATATCATCTAAAAATCTCCCCACCCGATTCACGCCACATTTATTTCGACTGATGGGACAGTTATTCAGGAGGTGCGCTGATCGTAGGCGCATGAGACACCGCCACTACGCAGGCTGGAAATGGTTACCTACGAGACCCATAACCCCGAGTGAAGAAGAGAACATCCTAGATGTGCTAATCTTCGTGGTATTACGCCCCCAAGAACGTAACGAGATTGCCCAGTGAAATGGCGGTCATATTTTGAAATCGAATAATCTACAGAGGGTGCCAGAGGCGGCTCTAACCAGGACAAACACAAATTACCCAAAAGGGTGCTCAGATTGGAATGATTTAACCGAGTAGCATGCGGCGGGGATCCTCGATATACTCCTTGACCTGTGATGGAGATTAAAACCTGGTTCCTTTTTGGAAGAATAGGGAGTCCAGCAACATACCTTGACAAGGAAAGTGACGGCCTCACGGCCATCCAGGAGACGGTGGTCGTAGGTGAGGGCGAGATACATCATCTGTTGGCGAGAATTAGCACCCTGTATGACTGCAACGCGGAAAATGTGACGAGTAAGTGCTATCTTACCGGGCGAATCTCAACCTTGCCGTTGATGGCAACAGGCTTGTCCTTGATGGCATGGAGACCTAGGACGGCTGGGGAGGATAATGTCAGAGAAATGCCGCATAGGATTTATTGGAAAGAATGAATTGATGCTCACCAGTCTGGGGCAGGTTGATGATAGGGGTGCCCATCAGGGAGCCGAAGACACCACCCTGAAAGATAAGTTAGCCAATAGTCGTAGCACGGCACACAAAATGGCCAAACTTACGTTGCTGATGGTGAAAGTACCACCGGCCATATCCTCAATGGTGAGCTTGTTGTCACGAGCCTACCATTCAGTGTCAGTAAATTATTCCTTCGGATCATAGAGCGGCTATGTCTGACCTTCTTGCCGAGCTCGGCAATTGACTGCTCAATGCCGACAAGATCCATTGTCTCGGTGTTGCGAACAACCGGGGTGACCAGACCCTTCTCGGTAGCAACAGCAACACTGATGTCGACGTAGTCGCGATAGACAATGGTGTCACCGCCGTTGGGGCCCTCAATGGAGGCATTGACGGCGGGAACATCCTTCATGGCCAACACGCAAGCGCGAGAGAAGGCGCTCATGAAGCCCAGCTTGACACCGGTCTTCTTGAGAACCTCGTCCTTGTACAGCTTGCGGAACTCCATCAGCGAGGACATGTCAACCTCGTTGAAGGTGGTTAGAGAGGCAGCGGTGTTCTGGGACTGCTTCAGACGCTCGGCAATGCGCAGGCGCATGCGGTTCATCTTGACCTATTCACGTAAAATCGCTGGTTAGTTCCAGATCACCAATTGAGAAAGGTAATTGAAGGTCAAGACATACCCGGCGCTCCTCGCGACCCCCAATGGTGGGCTTCGACTCGGTAGCAGCAGGCTTGGGGGACTCGGCCTTAGAAGGGGCAGGCTTGGGGGGAGCAGGCTTAGTCTCCTTAGGCTTCTCAGGCTCGGCGGGAGTGTCCTTGGGCTTCTCAGCGGCAGCCTCCTTGGGCTGCTCAGCGGCACCCTCCTTGGCTTCGGGGGCAGCCTCCTTGGCCTCGGGGGCAGCACCGCCCACCTCCAGCCTGACGAGGTCCTGTCCGACGGTAACGGTGTCCTCCTCGTTCACAAGAAGCTCCTTGATGGTACCAGCCTCTGGAGCGTTCACGGAAACATCGATCTGGTGCGCAAGATGCTTGTGTTAGATTTTGTGGATCAAGAAAAATAGTTGAAGTCCGAGAATATCTCTACCTTGTCGGTCTCGATAGTGGCAATCTCCTCGTCACGCTCGACGTAGTCGCCAACCTCTGAAGATAAAAACATCAGCATTTTACAGGTGGAACAGGTTTTTCAACCCCGAGCAGTCGAGTGGACATACGTTTAGAGAATTGCTTCAGAGTACCCTCTGTGATAGACTCGGCCATCTGGGGGACCTTGACGATGGAGTCGGCTAGATCACACAAGACATCAGTCTCAATTTATGTCTTGGGGATAGGGTGAGGTCGTTGAAATTACCGTAGGTGCGAATCTGGGAGCCCACGAACGGGGCGAGGCTGCGCGAGACATTGATGCTATTTGTATCTTTGATTAGTATATGGATTGCGACTCGCCAGGGCGCATGGTCTTACCCCGAGGACACCTGCAGCAGGCCAGAGGCCCTGGGGAAGGCATTGGAGCGCGTGAGGGTGGACAGGCTCTGGGCTCCGCTAAGCCGGCTGGGAGTCCGAGTGGCCCGGGTCAGAGTTGTCAGGCGCTGGCCGGAAAGGCGCGCGAATGGGAGTCGAGCAGCCATGATGTGAGTATAAAGACCAAGATCACAAACAAGAAAAGTCACGAATATTCTCCCAAAGGAAGTCGGGAGAGTGGCGGAGAACAAAGATTGATAAGGGGGAGAGAAAAGAAAAAGGCCTCAAAACGCCCTGTTGCTGTTACGTAGCCGAAGCGCAAAGCTCCCGAAGCCGAGATGCGGAAGAAGCCCGGCAACGGAGTAATATTCTTACGCCTGGCTACGGCCATCCGTAGCAGCCCCAATGGCACTTTGCAACGAATGGGGAAGCCGAGAATAGTCAACCCGCAGCCCTTCCTATGCCCGGACGGTCTGAACGAATCGACTCGAATTGTCCAGGAGACCTCTGCGGCCTTCATTGATATTTTACGTTCTTGCTTCCTCGATCAGCTCCCGCGAATTGAGCTTCCAAACACATTATGTCTGCCACCACTGTGAGGTGAGTTCCCTGCGACGTCGTCCTGGCGCAAGACGACTTTACCCTGTACCTCTACCATCGTCACCAGCATCACTACCCAACACCGGCATATCCTGGCTAACATCGTCATCGAAGGTCGCTCTACCGGCGGTCCTTGAAGCTGTCATTGGACTGGGCTGTCCAGCGATCCATCTGGCGCGGCCAGGCCGTCTACATCCGCTCCCTCTTCGATGCCAACAAGGACGTCCGTGACCCTCGCCAGCAACAGGTACGAGACTACAATTGGCCCGCCACTGAAAGACCCATTAGCTGAGCACAAAAATCCAGATCCTGCTGCGCGAGACTGAGAAGCTGTTGAACGAGTGGAAGCACCCCGACCCTTACCGGGCTCCCACTGCGCCAGGTGGTACGTGTCGCCCTTTTTTTGATATTGCCCTGTCGCGTATCTAGCTCACGATGATTAATAGGAAACAAATGGGAGCGTAACCTTCCTGCTCCGATTCTTCCATGTACGTTGAAACGCTCCTCCTCGGCCCTCTACTTCAGACTAACCATGTACCGCAGATGCGGCCCCTCCCGCTGCCCACTAATGGACTGGGTTGCGAGCATGGATATTCAAAACCGAGGGTTGCGAATCAATTTCATACGATATTCGTCGTTTTTGTTTTTCAAATTACCGTCAAAGGCACATGTAGATACAATGAGAAAAAAGCCCATGTCAAATTTCAACAAACAAACGAGTCCGAACTTGCGCAGTTTGATAAAGATGAAAGCGTCGAGAAGGTCGTACTTTGCGCTGTCTTTGGGGTTTCCAAGTGAGAACCATATGATCATAGCGCTCACACTAGATTACAAACGATGAGCAAGAAGTGTAAATGGAGGACCTAGAATCTTTTCATTGATTCGGGCAGTGCCCGTGACTAGTTATCCGCAAAAAAGAACTTGAAATCCCTCGAACAAGCTTGAAGTTCGTCGGTATCATTCCATGCCCGTAGACAATGTACAACCTGGAAACTGATGAAGAAAAGAGAAAACGCAGAGCCATAACGTGCCCATCCCATAACCCCATTATCGTGTCAATGAACCAACCCGCGCCGAAAACAGATAAAACGAAAACCGCGAGAAGAAAACCGTTTACAGCTCCTGGCTGCCCTTGCCGGCCTTGGGGGTCTTCTTGGGCAGGAGGTCTAGAAATGAACCCGTCAGTAAATGATGAATCTTGGGGGTATGGATGGATATGACAACGTACTCTGGTGGATGTTGGGGAGGACACCACCCTGGGCGATGGTAACGTGACCCAGGAGCTTGTTCAACTCCTCATCGTTGCGGATGGCGAGCTGGAGGTGACGGGGGATGATACGAGTCTTCTTGTTGTCACGGGCGGCGTTACCGGCCAACTCGAGAATTTCGGCAGCCAGGTACTCAAGGACAGCAGCGAGGTAGACGGGAGCACCGGCACCAACACGCTGAGCGTAGTTGCCCTTGCGAAGCAGACGGTGGACACGACCGACAGGGAATGCCAGACCGGCCTTGGAGGAACGGCTGTTAAATGTTCATGTCAGCATGATTCGCTGGTTAATGGGCGAAGAAGCCCAAGATCGGATCCTGACATGATCCTCGAAACCAAAACGAAAATGGGATTCACTTACGATTGCGCGTTCTTGGAACCGCTAGCCTTGCCGCCAGACTTTCCGCCAGTCATTTTTGAATGTGGGTTGAGGATTGGGTTTTTGAGAAAGGGTGTTGATTTGGGTTGTTGAAGAGTTGTGGTGGTTGAGAGCAGTTGGGAGAGTTATCGTACGTGGTAGAAGAGGGGGGGGCGTCCTCACGGAGGATACACAGGAGCTTTATAAGTAACGCGGAGGGTGACGTTGGGCGGGCATCAACCAACGGAACTCCAGATCACGCTCTCGCTTAGTAGAATCGGCCAATGATAAGGCGGGATCACGGCCAATCCGCGCCGTGTCAATGGGCGGGCGCATTCCAAATCAGGAAAGGTTTCGTATTAATTACGCTGTACTAGCCCATACGATAGACCCGCGTGATCGCCCCTCCCAATTAACTATGATTCCCCCACAGTCAGACGCGTCAACCCCCTCTTAATCATACAGATCATACCAACATGTAACCGTATTGAAATTCCGGCTCTTTTGTGCCCTTCTGGATCAACGACCCGTGGGCCGGTCGCGTATATAAATCACTCCCCTCCCCTCATCACCGCGTTTTGCACCCTTCCTCTTCATCTCTGCTTCCAACCCTTCACGCTCCATCCATCTTCCAACTTCTACAACCAAACTCAACCCCCCACTTCAAACCCAATCATCAATAATGGCTCCCCCCAAGGCTGCTGAGAAGAAGCCCTCCACCGCCGGCAAGGCTCCCGTTGGCGGCAAGGCCCCTGCTGAGAAGAAGGAGGCTGGCAAGAAGACTTCCGCCGCCACTGGCGATAAGAAGAAGCGCGGCAAGACCCGCAAGGAGACTTACTCCTCCTACATCTACAAGGGTGAGCTTTTCAGTCTGTTTTGGATGTTTTCTTTTTGGGAAGACATCCATTCTTTGACGCGACGCGTAATCTGACTGTGTTATTCTCCCAGTCCTCAAGCAGGTCCACCCCGACACTGGTATCTCCACCCGTGCTATGTCCATTCTCAACTCCTTCGTGAACGGTATGTCATTTTCCGAATCTCATACAATGCGTGTCGCGCATTTCTATTCGGCAGGTTTTCTGACTCTTTCTAGACATCTTCGAGCGTGTTGCCACCGAGGCTTCCAAGCTCGCTGCCTACAACAAGAAGTCCACCATCTCCTCCCGAGAGATCCAGACCTCCGTCCGCCTCATCCTCCCCGGTGAGCTGGCCAAGCACGCCGTCTCTGAGGGCACCAAGGCCGTCACCAAGTACTCTTCTTCCGCCAAATAAGTGGTTTCTTGGCTTGGTTTCGTTTTCAATTTCTTGCGCCTTTGCTCTTGTTTTTCCTGCCTCCTGATCTTTTCCTGGGCTCTCGGAGGCGGTTCGGTTATGGGTGTTCTGCGGGTTTTCTAATGTGTCATGGGATGGTATCAATTTTCTTTTCCCCGATGGGCGACTTTTTCTGATGGTTACTACTCGATGCGCGTGGTGTAACATAACAACTCGGGTCTGGGGCTGGTTGCACGGTTTGACCTACTCCTAACTAGAACGCGAAATTCCAAATGCTTGATTGCATTAACACAACTACTCTTGAATCTGCTCTTCTCCCTCTAGATTTCTGTACATGGTCGAAGTGAGGGTATCTTTTGTTTCGAATATGGTGACATTATTTCTCCATGATCTTGTGGCGCACCTTGTGGATCCACGCGGCTCTCTGGCTCGGTAGCTATTGCGAATTCGCGACTTACTCCAGGGCATCGGCATCAGAATCGGAATCATCCAAAACCTCCACTTCATCCAGCGCCTCCCTCCGGCCATGTCCTGCATCGATCGGCGGTTCTCCCGTGACGAGATGGATGATCGGTTTCCCCGTTGTGGACTGGACTCGGGCTTTCCAATCAGCCCAATCAGCGTCATTTCTAATTAAGAATCCAATGAGCATGCTGGGGTCCATATCCTTGATGTGAATTCGTCGCAGTCGACGGGTGTGGTAGGTATCCAATTCTTC
Source organism: Penicillium rolfsii (assembly GCA_011392555.1). Classification (NCBI taxonomy): domain Eukaryota; kingdom Fungi; phylum Ascomycota; class Eurotiomycetes; order Eurotiales; family Aspergillaceae; genus Penicillium; species Penicillium rolfsii. The sequence goes on from QMFL01000014.1 coordinate 304,476, forward strand.
TACACTTAATGCTTCATCTGGGCGATAAGGTACTGCTGGGCGTGTGAAGTGTGGGTCAAGGAAGAACAGGTGGGAGTTTTGTGCCCCCACAAAGTAATGTGAGGCAGATGGGCGACCACTGTTGGACCAGAGAGACGCTTGTTAGCTCGCGCGTTTTGATAGCAGTCGATCTTTGATAGAGAAATATGGGTTCAAGACTTACCCAGCGATCCCCACGGACTGTGGGTACTGCAACGCCTCCTGTAGTCCATCCCAATAAACTGACGTGACGTGGTCGATCCCTAGCCTTACACCCATGAGAATCAATGTGGGCTGAATCTCCCCGCTTTGGTCGCTGGCAAGTCGAATAAACTGCTCTTCGTAAACGTCAGACGTGTCCTTGGTCACGTACACTCGGAGCCTCGACGGTCCCTCTGTATTAGATAGCATCCTGATCAAGCATCTCTCGTCAGCTCTCGTCGGCCCTCCTATGTATACAGGAACCGCGATTTACAGGGCTGGCAGCGCTGTGGACAGGGATACGAACTGGATACATCTGGCAGTCGCTGATGGCCCAAACCATTCCCCAGGATGCTTCCCACATGACTCGGCTCCGCACTGGACAAATCGGTGTATGGAATATGGCGCTTCAGGGTGATCTGCAAACATGGCCAACAGCTTCGATTCTTCTTCAGGCCGATGTCCTCTTCGCCAGTCTATAATCATCGTCAGATTTTCTTGTCTCGCCCATCGAGGCTTGAGCGGACCTCACCTCGTCCGAACTGAAGGATGCTTAGAGCATTTGCAAGGAGACTCTGTCCCGATCGGATCATACAACCCCACCCGGTATCCGATGTGAAGCCCTGTGAGTCCATGAGCTGGCTGCGCAGGCGGACTCCCAGCGTCATCGACGACGTCGCTTCGGGGTTTTTACTGCGCGGGATAGGCGCGAAGTGCGAGCGGTAAGTCATCCATATTCGTGATTCAAAGTCGGCCAGAAAGGCCTCGGGCCAGGCACTGCCTGTATCATTCACGCTGGTTGTGGCTTGCTCGGCGCGACTCGCCTGGTCTAGCGGGCGGGGAATGAGGAAATCAGTAGCTTTTCGTGGTATCGTCGAGGATTTCATTCCCTACGAATGACAGTCGCATACCTGTATCATGCGGTTTCGATGGCTGGGTGGGTGTGTATTGTTGGCCCAAACACCATATGGGGGATTCTGGTGTAGTGTCATTCTTGGGTTCGGGGTCCCAGAAGTATTGTACGATACGCTTGTATTTCTCCAGGTCAACCCCAGTCATCTCCGCGGTTTTGACTGAGTCGATCGGGGGAGGGTGGCGGGGGGAGGAGGGTGGAGCGAGGATGGATTGATGAGGGGAGAGTCACAAGAGGTGGAGGTTGATGCGGGTAGATCAGGTATATATATATATCAGGCGGAGTATATATCTCCAACTCCTCTATCCTAGGAGAAGTCACAACCACTGCTCGGAAATCTCGGCTGATAAGAAACAGAGAGACAAAGGGTCCTGTCAACAACCGGATTTCAAAATAAAAAAGAAAGTCAAGAGAGAGAAAGGGACACGAAGATGGAGAAAGAGATGGTCATAGACACTCCTTGCGACCTCGAGAGGATAGTACGGACAGTTGGAGAGGACAAAATGATATGCATCCCTAGAGATCTCATATGATTAAATGATCTGTCATCGAGTTAGTGGCATAAACCCCAATAATTATGATATATCATTTTGAGAAAAATTATCTTTGAACATTCGACTTCCTATTACCTCTCCATAGTCCATACTACTTACTCAGTGTTGTTCCCGTCTTCTCCGAACAAGAGGGACTGGTCCCACCGCCCGGCCCCACTCCCGCAGAGAGTCCAAAAGTCATTCCCCCCTCTGCCTTCGACTTTCTTCATCCTCCACATCTCACTCTCGCACTTTCCACACCCATATGGCCCGCCATGGGAAAGCCAAGGCTCGGGCCAAACGGCCGCCTGCAATGTTTATCTCACGTATGGCCGCCATGATCTCCCATTGGTCGCGACACTGGCTGACTCGTATTGCAAACAGCATCGCCACATCGATTCACAATGCAGCAGGAGGCCCGCAACACCGAAACGCACGCTAGAGACTGGCAAGGTACCGCACTTCATAAGAAGCCCGTAAAGTTTGTCAGGGCTGGGGAACTGCAACGAAGTGAATTTGAGACGGTCGACAAAGCCGACCAAGAAAGCGAAGGCCAGGCGGAAGATGGTGCGAACGAGCCATCGCCCGCCGTGGTGAGCCCACTAGAGCCAACGCAAGAAATAACCGAGTTTGGATTTTTTTTTGATGCCACACCCCAGATCGTGACCGATACGGGCCTGCCAGACCCCACCATACGAACCCAATTGAGCGATTTCGATGACTCAAGCGAGGACGAAGTGGTGTTCACAGGACGGAAAACCGGCACGAGGCCTATCGTGATTGAGACTAGCAAGGAAGAGCTCCAGGATTTGCTACATGCACCTCCGACGGAGCCTTTGACGATAGAACATGAACCACTCATGGCAGATGTCTCAACGAGACGGAACCCGCGGTCGGAGCCGAGCCAGAACTGCGAGCAGCCGCATACACAGGACACACGCAAATGGACACGGGAAGACGAGGATAACATGCTGTCAGACTACATCGCCAATATGGACACTGATTACCTCGAGAACAACTTCTCTCACCAGCAAGTCGAGCTCGAAGGTGGCATCGACGTTGCCGAGGCTACAATTCCCTCGAAATCATCTGCCCATGGCCAGGACGAAGTCGGCGAACTTCCGACTCAGTCAGATTATACTCGACTGGAGAGTGTCTCGAAGGAGGCTCAAGTTGAAAGCTCAATTGACGGTAAGTGCAACTGAATTGGAGTCGGATCCCGTATTATCCTAACCTGGAAGACCTAGTGCTGTCTCGGATGCGCCTCGATACGGAAACAGATCAAGTCCCCGATTCGAGCGACAATGATGACGATGATGACGATGATGACGATGACGTGGATCTAGATTCATTAGAGGAATTCTTTATAGAATCTGACGACGAAGATCTAGATACCGAACTGCTGGAAGACCTGGCAATCAACTATCTTGCAGACAGAAAGAAAGGAGGACGATCCGGGAAAGTGTCATTTGCATCAGCCACAGCATTTGCAGATGCCCTTGAGGCAGATCCGTATTATGGACTCGACATGATGGACTTCAATCGACCAAGCCTGCAGAAGAAGGGCAAGGGCAAGAAACCCCCTGCTTTGGACATGATGTTTTCCGACAGCGATCTTGAAGCCCATCTTCATGACGTTTGGCAAAATGATCGCAAGAAGAAGAAGGCAAGGAAGCAGGAACGAGAAGAGCTCCGCGCCCAAGGTTTGTTAGGCAGGAGCACCGGTGAGGCAGCAGATCTCAAGGTCAAATACTCCAAGGGGATGAACCTGGAGGAATTGATCACCGAAGTCCGATCTTTCTTACTGTCATCAAACACTAGGTGCGTAGGATCTCCTGATCCTCCCCCTCTCAATTCGCGTCATGTACGCACGCCTGATGCTAATTTCCATACAGCCTTGCACTGCCAGCGATGACAAAGCACCGTCGAAAGACGATCCACGAGCTAGCGAATGCGATGCATCTTAAATCGCAATCCCGAGGCAATGGTCCCTCACGGTTTCCCATGCTTATCAAAACCTCTCGCACCCCCGCTTATAATCGCAAGACTATCTCCAAAGTGGATGACCTGCTGTCCGGCAAAAAGCTCAACCGCCGACTGTTCCAGTCCTGGGGCTCAGATGCATCCAAGTACACCAAGTCAGTCAAGGCCAGACGGGGGGCCGTTGGCGGCGCGGTATCCTACATGGATGGCGATGTGGTCGGTGGTACTGCTCCAGAGATTGGGGCCGAAAACCGAGGACGCGCCATGCTGGAGAAGATGGGATGGAGCAGTGGCACTGCGCTTGGAGCTGTCAACAACAAGGGTATTCTGCTTCCCGTCGCACACGTGGTAAAGAACTCCCGAACTGGTCTTGGATAAGAGGACGTTGTTTGGTTTCCATGTCGGGGATATATTTATTCTCTTTTTCATTGATCTTACTATCTTCTAAACCCCCATGAAGAATGCGCCCAAAGCGCTCTAGAGAGCTCCATATCACCCGTCCTCTGTTTACAGAGATACCAATGCAATACGACTGCCCCCAGCATAGATTTAACTATTTCCAAATCATTTTTCCCTGTAGTTAGATGCCGGAGTTCATCGTTTTTTGCTCTTGATTGTGGCCTTAAGTGGCTGTGCATGACTTGGATTATCCTTGAGATGGGCAAACAGCTTTGTCTTCGACGTGAAGCTAGCCTGGCAGTTGGTACACGAGATACCCGTGGATGGTTCGGAACCACGAGCTGCCTTTTTGGCTCGTCTCTGCTTGGCCTTTCCAACCTGAGGAGGAACAGGTGGTTTGTCACCAAGGTCAGCAGACGAGAATTGATCAGTGAGCGCGGCGATGGGATCATTGCCGAGACTCGAATCAAGATCCGAGCGAAGTCTGGTCTCGACAGACTCCCTGGAAGCATAGTCTTCGTCAACAGAATCAAGTGAGTCTCTCCTGGGTTGGGAGTCTTGGGGTGAGGACTTGCTATCGTAGTCATCCGAGATGGGCATATGTTTCTCGGATAGTTGAGCCTGAGAATCAGAGCCTACTGACTCTCCGATAGACTGCTGCGGTTGTATTGATGAAATCGCAATATGATCATCGTTGCCCTCATCGCTGGGAGCATCAAAGGATGTAGAGGCTGGCTCTGGTGAAATGGTAGCAGGCACCGAAGGCTCTAAATCCAGCTCGACATTCTCCATGCGCATCTCCCGACAAAGTTGTTTGACAGCCTTGAGATGCTTTTTGCTTCGTTCATGGGCTTCAAATTGCTTTTGACTCTTGAATTGTTTGTTGCATGCAACACATTCAAAGCTTTCAATCTCACTCTCCGAACTTTCTTCATCTTCATCGATCACCTGCTCCTCAGATCGTGCCCACTCCGGAAGGACATAATCAGTCATCTTGGCTTGATTTTGCGCCCGTGACCTAGCTGCCTGAGCCGCTACGGATTGTCGAAGAGTCTCCTGGCGCTGGGCATCACTCTGAGCATTAGCCTTGTATCGGGGATCACGTTTCTTGACAAAAGCCACGAGAGACCTGATTGCATCATTGAACTCCCGAATACCTTCTTCTCGCAGGCGCCGGTTCTCCTTCTCCATCATCCTTCGAACCCGCCGATCGGGGGCCTCAGATAACCGATAGGCGTCCTTCCAAGCGAAAGACTTGCAGGTAGAGAATCCGCTCCATGCCGCGTAGAAGGGACGTACGACCGTCTCAAAGTCATCATCGCGGGATCCAAAGACTGGATAATCTACCACATCCTGATCTTCCCACTGACAGGCCAGTCGCTCTTCCAGTGCCAGCTGGGCAAACTGCTCCTGCAGCCCTCCGAAGAAACCAGATGGCGAGTCTGAAAATTCCATGCGAGGGCTGAATTTGGAGAAGACCTTGAGAACATCCTCCGCAGTTGTCACGCGAATATTGTATGAATGTTGATCTTCGGAGGCTCCGTTCGTTCCTAGGAACACTTCACTATGGGAATCGTACCATGCACGCTCCTGGGGGTCTGCAAGGACCTCGTATGCAGACTGAATCTCAGCAAACAGCCTCGTAGCCTCTTCAACGTTCCCGTAGTTTCGATCAGGGTGCAGCGCCAGCGCTTTCTTGCGATACGCTTTTTTGATCCTGCATAGAGAATGAATGTTAGCTGATTAGGCGCATGAATTGGAGAGGACGGAAAATAGAAGCTCACTCGTCATCGGTTGCCCCTCTAGTAATTCCCAGAAGCTCGTAATAATCTGTCTTCTGCTCCAACTCTTGTGCTGGGGTATCCTGACCCTTGGAGCCCGTCGACTGAGATTGACCCATGCTTTGAGTGAATAGAGTTGACGGTACCTGGAACTGGAGATGGGAATCGCGTAGATTAATGATCAAGTTTGAGTGTGACCCTAGTGAAGACCAGGATGATTTGAAACGGGGCGATGCAAATCACAGCCATGCGACTGCATAAGAGCAGGAGAACTTGTCTTCTTCAACCTTGTATTAGTGTGTTCCCTCGTGCGATCTTCGAATTGATTCCTTGAAAGGGACTTTTTTTGCCTTATCGGCCAGGCTTGGCGGCTCTTCTCCGCCCGGTTCCCTCCCCGCCTTCGCCCAGTGTAACTGCTGGTGGTAATTGATCGTTCCCGGCTCTCATCTGCGATACATTTTCCCCATCTTAGACTTCATTCGCCTTCAGCCTCTCTTGAACCCACAGCATTACGCCTCAAAGGAAACATGCACGATCCTCGGAATCTAGACGAATGAGGGCTTAACACCGGCGTGGAAACTGTGGTGTGTGCGTTGCAATCTGCGGCCAAAGCTTCAAACTACAAGTTCGGGAGCAGGATTGCCACCGAGTGGTCAATCAGTTTCCCATCCCCCGACTTCTTGGTACCTCGACGACAACCCCACTAGCCCTCAGCGATGGTCGTGTCTCTTGATCATCTTCCGGAGGAGATTCTTCATTCTATTATATGCTCTTTGCACCCTCGCTCTGCCGCCGCGCTCGAGCAGACCAGCCACCGATTCGGGAATGTGACCAACGGACCACTGCTATGGCGGCACTACTGCGAAATATATTACAAATCATGGGACAAGAAACATGAGATCTCACAAAAGCTTGCGCTTCCGGCGTCTTCTGTCGATTGGAAGGCTCTCTTTATATCGAGATACCATATTGACCGGGCCGTGACTCGGCTTCTGGATAGTATTCTTGCTAGTCAAACAGGACGTATCGAGAAATTCCGCACCGTTATCGATTATGGATACGATGCGAAAGATACCCTGCTGCGACACAGTAACGTGGAATCGGGCGAGGATCATCTTGCCAGAAGGTCGGTGCACCCTCTTTTGTTGTCAGATATCCTTTGTGCTGATCGTTGCGGATTCTCGTTCTTTGTTGAAGATACTATGCACGCGCACTTTTGACTTGTCTTCATCGGAGCATTGCGGTTCCGGAGTGGGCCAGGCTCCGACGGGGCGAGGCAGTGTCGCTTGAGCGCGCCTTGGGCGCGTTCGACCTCTTTGTCCCCGAGAGCGGATACGGTGATCTAGACGAGGTAGGTTCATGCGTCTTCACGCAATGTACCGTCCTCACACTTGTTCGTGGGCGCTTTTTGTTGCGCCTAGTTTACTAACGAAGAATGAATGAAGGTCAAAGAAAAGCTAGATGATCTCGTCGCTCAATTTGGTGCTTCCCACTCCGACTTGGATGATCTTAGCCCTCGCAATAAGGCTCTATCGCTTGCATCTTGGTTACGGGATCGCAATCTCACGGGGATTGAACTGGGCCGAGAATATCATGCCCTGGAACACAACTTCCTGGGCCTTGCCCTGAACAGTCCAGGACACAATTCCCTCCCCCTGATTTCTGCAGCCATCTACTGCTATGTGGCGCAAGCGATTGGCTTAAATGCCCAGCCTTGCGGCTTTCCATTTCACGTCCATGTCATCATCACTCCACTGCCTGGCTTTGACATGAATGGTGAGGCTCTGTCTGGAGTGGATGCAGGTCCTCCCATGTATGTGGACCCATTCCGAGGCGCTCGGGAGACCCCAGTGTCTGATCTACGAGACCAACTTGTCTTTTTGGGTGCTTCTGAAACGGAGCAGGCGGCGTTCCTGGGCCCATCAGCAACGTCAGAGATCGTCCAGCGGTGCAGCAGAAACATTTGGACTTCAATCCATTCCACTCCCCATCCCCCTGACGGGCACACAACATCGATGGATGTAGTGAGTGCAAAATACGCCTCCTTATGGTCCTCGATGCTTCTTACGGGGGATTCGCGGCCCATGGACCTGCGTCACCACCTGCCCTTGCTTATGGAGCTTTTCGCAACCGATTTTCCCTCCGACATCTTTTTGGTAGAGCAGTATATTGTCCCTCTATTCCAGGGCCTTTTCGAGCATGAACATATCCTGGAGAGCCTCCATGTCATGCGCGCTGTAGACGAGATTCCCAAGCAGGTGCGCCGGCGGACTGGTGAGAATCAGAACATTCGTTTCTCAGTGGGTCAAGTCTTCCGACACCGTCGGTATCATTACCGTGCTATCATCACTGGTTGGGATCGGGAATGTGGTGCCGGGGAGCAGTGGATGCGACGAATGGGCATTGATCGCCTACAGGCGGGCCGTCATCAAAGTTTCTATCATGTTCTGTAAGCTTGCACGATCCCAGAAGCTTTGATCCACACGAGGCGACACGACTGACTGATTTTTGTGATTTTCCAGCGTGGAGGATGGGAGCGTCCGATATGTGGCAGAGGAAAACATTGACCTGATTTCCCCCAATTTCAGCGACTTACCCTCGGGTCTGACGGCTATTGCTGGGAAGCATTTTAAGCGATGGGATGAGGAAAGCCGGGTTTTTGTCAGTAATATGAGGGACGAATACCCTGATGATTAGTTTCCACTCTTTAATAGTAATTTGATACACAGCTCTCTGAGCTGCAGTAAATTCTTTTGTCCTTCTTTTGGTCTATGTCCACCATAGTATATCACATAGTCCATAACTTGAGCTGCTTCGTTCTGTAGGTGGGGGGTTACTGTAGTTGTAGTGGGTCAGCTACTTTTACCGTAGTAATCAGTCATTGATGATTACGGAGTAGTGGGCCCGAATTGCGCCCTCACGTCGATTTTGCTGTAAACCAATTCACTTCCCCAGTTCTCTCCAGCATTGAAAATCCAAGTCAATCGCCCCCACACAGTTGGGAGCTCTGCTTACTCTTGTTTCATTTTCTTCGCTCGACTCGTGGCTCATCATGGCCTCTCCACCGGTCAATGACCCTGAACGCGTTGCGCGTATCATGCTGTCTTGGCACTCGCTCGACCTTGTCTCGTGCAAAGAATTACAGACCCTCTGGGCTGGCTATGGAACGATATGTGCAGTCACCGCGCGAGCCACTACCAACGAAGCTGCAGAGCATCTCAGCAAGTTATGCGGAGTGAAAACACGAGATGCTATTTATCCCCTGATCCTGAAGCTGATCTCCCCCCCAAGCAAAGGGGCGAACCAAGTAGATGAGGGCCACTTGCGGAAAATGCTCAGCTACGAGGTGGAGCAGACCTTTTATAGTGATGTGGCTCCGCTATTGGGGGACGAAATCGCCGTGGCCCAGTGTCTGGCATCGACGCGACATATGAAGGGCGAAAAGGGCGAGGCAGAACTCGACGGTCTCTTGGCCATTCTCATGGTGGATCTATCTCCCAGGTTTCCGGTCTCTGGGGGGAAAAGGAGTGCTCTGTATCGAACCCAGGTGCACGGTGCGCTGGAATGGCTGGCCCGCTTCCATGCCCGCTCATGGGAATTGCTACCGGATAGCCTTGACCAATACGTTTTGCCTCCCCTTCAAGAAAATAACAGAAGAAGAAGAAGAAGACAGTCTGCCGACAACCATGATATCGGACAGGGCTTATGGCTTAATGGAGGATACACGTATCTTGCAACACGACGGAGCGAGTATGCTTCCCTCGCTCGAGATGCACATTCGGAATGGTCGGATCCTATGTGTAAAGCATGGTCAGGTTGCTCCATATCGGTCGCCGAGATGGCTGCATGGGTCTTAACCCCCCGTGGAAGGCACATTGAATCATACATCCATGGCGACGTTAAGTCAGAGAACCTCTTCACGACTACGAACGGCGAAAAGGTGGCATTCTTTGATTTCCAATACGTTGGGCTGGGATTAGGTGTCTGCGACCTCGCGAAACTATTTACATGCTCAGTGCCCCTCGAGATGCTAGTGAGCGCCCATGAGCCTTTGCCCGAGCGGCTGGCAATGGGAGACGGCGAGAGACAGCTATTGAAGCAATATCACAACAGCCTACTGCGAGATAAGAAGCCGGACTTCTACGATTGGACGGTATTTGAGCGACACTGGGAAACAGCTCTGGTGGACTGGTGTAGATTTCAGGCTTCCTGGGGGTTCTGGGGCAACACGGAGTGGCTTGAAGCCCGTGTAAGATCAATTTTAGGCGACCATGAGTGGAGAGACTGGCTACTGCAGAATACTGGTACATAGCTGTGGAGGGTACGAATCGCCTATGGCTACTTTCTGCGGTAGTTCTTTACCTTTGACCTACCTTCTCTTAGCCAAGAATGCGCTTCAGGGGTACTGGGATTAATAGTAATTACCCTAAAAGCTCCGGGGGTAAACTGTTCACCGGGTGACCGGGTGGGGTTACCTAGGACTTAACAGGATGTAGATAAATTAGATAAGGGTTGTATTTTTGATCTAGCCCTAGGTCTACTCTACCTTAGTACTACCTAGTAGACTTTGGCAGAAATAAGTTATTATTTCTAGTAGCGACTAGAATCACTTACCTAGTCACCTAGTAGGATTTAGTAGGTTCTTATAGGACGTATAAGGATTTGGGAGGAATATAATTAAGTGCTTAGTATAGCTAGTAAGATCCTAGGGCCCTTATTCTAAGGCCCCTATTTAGCTAAGGCTAAATACTATAGATAGTAAGTAGTCTTCTCTATTCTACTACTTTTAGCTATACTTACGTAACTATTTAATAGTCTATAGATTATATTCTTAGTTCTATAGTATTTAAATAGAAATACATATCTTATATCCTATTATAGATTATGTATAGTAGTTAACCCTTAAATAGAGTTAGTCTTCTATAGCTACCTACTAGAAAGAAGCTTATTCCTATTTAAGGCCCTTCTAGTTAAATCGATCCCTCTTAATCTATAGAGAAATAGAATAAAGCTAAAAGCCTCTATTTAGGAGCTTTAAAATAATCTTATAAGATTTTCTAGCTATATTAGTTAAGAAAATTTTTTAATAGCTAGAAGTATATAACGATAGACCTTAGATAAGGTTATTCATACTTTAGTGCCTAGGGATCTAGGCTGCTGATTAGTGACCTTTTAATAGGGGATCAAGTAGCCTTCCCTTATCGTGATCTATATAAGATAGTTATATAATACCTTATATTCCTAATACTCCTCCCTCCTAAGTGAGGATAATCCTCCTTCTTATTTTAAACGATAAGACTATATATAAATTAATCTATAACTAAGGGAATATTCTATTCCTTCAGAAATAGTCTTCAACTAGTTTATATAATATACTTAGTCTATTTTCTCCTACCTAATTAATAGGCCTCTATCCTAACTTATAGAGTATATTCTTATAAAGTAGAAGGTAGATTTAATTCCTACTTCCTAGTAGAAGCCTACTTCTATATTTAGAGCTATTTAGTAAAAAAAAAAACTAATCTAAATATTTACTAGTCTAACTAAGTTACTAAATAAAGTAGAATACTAGAATACTTATAGAAC
>QMFL01000013.1:0-139696 GCA_011392555.1 Penicillium rolfsii
ACTTATTATTAAGCTTTAGAGCCTATATTATATCGTTAACGATAGCTATAAGTATAGTATTATTAGACGTATTATCTATTATAATCGTAAGCACTCGATTAAGGATTCGATGCTGTTATAGAGTCTATACGATAATTTTACTTAGGTTAACCCCTAAATATATACTAGAAAGCGGCTTAAACCTAAGAAGGACTTTGTAGTAGTCCTAGTTCTAATTAAGGAAATATACTATTATTGCTATAAATATTTACTAGAATAGCGATATCTAGTAGTTAAGTGCTAGGGATAGCTTTACGTCTAGTAGTAGGCTTTAGAGAGTAGTTATTTAGTTTTTAGTAATAAATTTACGAAGCCTTGTACGGATTACCTTTCTAGAAGGAATAGTTAGTATCGTAGGGGCTAGTCGTGCGTACGAGATAAGATTATAGAACTCTTAATGCTTAAGGAATAGGAAAGGTAAATACGATACTATAACTAGATTTAGAAGCTTCTATTCCTAAGTACTCTACGTGAATACTTAAGTAGGCGCCCTCTAATCCTAGTAGATTATCTATTAGTTAGTTCCGCGTAGAGAGATATCTTAATTATATATATAGCTTATATAAGTAGTTTCTAGATGCTTAGCTTAACTATTCCTTGCTTATATTATAGCCCTTTAAGATATTTATTTATTAATAAGGTACTAGAATATACTAACGCTAGATATTTAAGAACTATACAGTATCGTTTATATATTACGCCTAGCTTTCTATCTTTCGTATTAGCTACTTAATCGAAGCCTTCCTAGTAGATTGTATAATACCTTCTATCCTAATTAATTCGCCTTTTCCTCCTATAGTTAGTTTAAAGCTACTACTCTATAAATTCCTTACTTATATTCGCTTTATATAATAGATATTTGTTATTCTAGTTAGGTTTAATCTACTAAAGGTTTTCTAGTGCCTAGGGTGCTAGCAGTCGAGGAATAGAGGAATTATTAAGTATTATATTAAATAAAGGTTAACTAGATAGAAATGAACTTAAGAAAATAGTATCGTCTAGGATAAGGTATAAGAGATCTTCTAGTCTAACCTCCTCGGCTATTAAGGAGGGATATCTATCTAAGAGTTAAGATATACTTTATAGGTAGTTTATATAGTCGCTAAGGAAGAGGACTTACGAAAAGTAAATAAAAAAAAAGCTATCGTATAGGGGAAATTAGTTTACCTTAGTCGCGAGAGGACGCGAAGTTAATAGATTATCTTCTTACCTACTTATACTAAGGTTATCTTATCCGATTAGCTAGTATAGAGGGTATATATAGGTAAAGAGGGTCGCTCTAAGGGTTGATAAGGGTTACCCTAAGGGTCGGTAAGGGTTACCCTTATCGACCCTTAAGTTATATTATCTTTTTTTTTCTAATAGAAAACGTTAAAGTCTAACAATCTAATTTTCAACTTTCTTTCGTATAAGATCTAAAGTAATTAGAGATAAGCTAAATTAGCAGAAAATAAAATAAGACTCTACTTAGTTAATTACCTAAGATAACTTTATATTTAATACTTGTTTAGTATTAAAAATAAAAAGATATATTTCTTATTATATAAGTATACTACTATTAGTCTACTTTAGAAAGATATTTTAATAACTATACTACGAGTATTCTATAATTCCTATTAAAACTAACCTTTTATAAGATATTTCTAGTCGATACTAAGAAACCTAAGGTGACGATATACGAAGTATTAACTTACAATTCAATTTCTTTATATTTCTAAAGCCTTTATAGTAAAAGATAAGAAGAATTTAGAGGTATACTAGAATAGCTGTAAATAACAGTATCTTAAGAAGCTGAATCAGCAAATTTATACATCCGAAATAGGAAAGGCGCGGAGAAATTATATATTTAAGGGTCGATAAGGGTCGATGCAGGTAACCCTCAAGGGACCCTTAGAGGGTCAGGATCAGGGTCAGGGTCGGCGGGGTCGGACCCTAACCCTCTAAGGTGCGGGTGGAGGTTCCTGATCTTGGACCCGCGGGGCGGGTGAGTGCCAGGTCTACAATCTGAGTCCTTCATCATTCGTTAGCTTCCGATTCATGTTGAATCGTATGCCTGAGTCTACCTGATCCGATCGTACACGAACGATCCGTGTGCATCATTGTGTGTCCCGATTCGATAGTGCATAGAACGATCTGTGCACTCCCAAGGATTTATACCCACCCCATAAATCCGATAAGAATTAAACTACGAGATCCACGATAAGGAGCTTCTAGCGATTATACGTGCTCTACGCGAATAGAGACCTAAGCTGAAAATAGTGCCTCGATTTACTATCGTGACAGACTATAAGAACCTTCGATACTTCGGAAAACCATAATATCTTAACGAACGGTAGATGCGATAGGTAGATCTCTTAATAGAGTTTAACTTTAACCTCTATTATCGCCCTAGCAAGCTTGTAGTGAGGCCGGATGCACTATCACGACGGAGTTAAGATATGCCTAAGAGTATTACGGACGAAAGGCTATCGAATCGCTTCTAAATCCTACTTAAAAGGGTTAAGATCTAAATAGGTCGGCTAAACTATTAATTAGCCGACGGCTAACCTAGTAAGATTGATTTCGAAAGAGAGATTACTCTCTTTAATAAACTAGAACTTTAGGCGGAATAGAAAAAGGCAAGGGCGTCTAACTCGATCTACTAACAAATCTCCTACGCTTTGCTAATAGGAGAGCGCCGAGTCGCTGCTAAAACGAATATTAAGACTAGCTTATTAGAGTACTATCTAGACGATCGAGGGGTACTTCACTTCTAACAGCGAATCTAGATTCTAGACAACGAGGTTCTACGTATAGGAATCATATAGAAAGTTCACGATTTATACGTTACGGCGTATCCTAGGCGAGACGCTACCTATTCGATACTATCTCGACGGTTCTTCTAGCTAGGAGCAGCGAAGGACGTACGACGCTTTCTACGAAATTATATAATCTACGGACGGAGCTTAGTGTAGCGAGACACGAAGTATAGACTATTAAAGCTACTACCGATTCTACAGCGAATCTAGGCCGAAATATTAGTGGACTTTATCACCGGGCTGCTACCTTCCGGCCCTATAGGAGTAACGAATTATATAGTTATAACTAACTAATTAATAAAGAGCGTGATTCTAGTCGGAATGAAGAATACGATAGTAGAAGATATAGTAGAGGTATTCCTTATATACTTCTATATATATTATAGGGTGCCACTAACGATTGTAAGCGACCGCGGCCCCTAGTTTATAAGTTCTTTCTAGGAAAGGGTATACGAAAGGCTATCGATTCAACGCTGATTATCTACCGCTTTTTACCCCTAGACTAACGGTGCAATAGAGCGTGCTAATTAGAAGATCGAACGAATTCTACGTGTGTTCACTACGTACGTATAGGATAACTAGAAGGATCTACTACTAATAGTCGCTGTGGTAATTAATAATCGTGATGCTGCTTTAACTAGAATCTTTCTATTCTTCTTCACCGACGGCTACTACGTTAATCCGATCGGTATTAATAAGGCAGGGCAGCTAGAAGACGCCCTAACCCTACTATAAAAAGCAGGCGAAACGTTCGTGAATCGCCTACGAGAAGCTACCGATTAGGCCTAGGCCGCTATTGCTTCTATATAGGCCCTTTAGGAGGAGTAAGCAAACCGACGTCGATAGGCTGCGCCTATCTATAAAAAGGATGACTAGGCTTAGCTAAACCTTCGGAACGTATATATATATCGACTATTAAAGAAGTTAGATTAGCTATACGCTTGATACTGAGTAGTAGACGTTCCGTCCCTGTTTACCGTTCGACTTAATGTGCCTACTAGTATATACCTAGTATTCTATATTAAGTTAGTTCGCCTAGCAGCAACGGACCTATTCCTATCTTAGCTAGTAGACGACTTACGGCTACTACTACTACTAGTTAACGGAGAGGAGGAATATGATATGGAGTAAATTCTAGCCGTACGAAGGAGGAAGATTGGGCGAGGATATCGTGACGAAGCGTTGGTGAAATAGAGAGGATGGGCAGAACAGACGTGGGAAAGGCTAGACTCAGTATAAGATTGCAGCGCCTTAGATGCTTTTGAGGAGCAGCACGGCACTGTTTCGGATATAATCTACCAGCAAATCAGCACCGAACCCTATATCGCCGTGCCCCTAACGAGACTAAGGTTAGGAGGGGGGTATTGTCACGGGCTAGTGCCTGATATAGGTCACGTGTATCACGAGACCTTGGCATGTTAACGTGGAGAACGCGCGGAATAAACTTTCCCTCCTTGAGCTTTCTGTAAACAGCATGTTGGCCTAGTTAGATTGAATCAAGTCTTGCTTCAGCCCTTCACATAAGCTACTATAGAAAAGCTATAAAAGCTTAAGGACCTTTAGGACTAAGCTAAAGCCCTTTAGTTATAGCTCTTTAAACGAAATACTATTAGAACCTCGCTAAATCCCTATCTAGACCCCTATAAATCCTTAGAGAAAGGCTAAGATATTAAACTTAAGAATATACCTACGTTTACCTTAAATTCCTCTCTATAATAACGATAGGAATAGCTTCTAGACCTTTAATAGTAGTTTAAGAGAGACCTAAGACGCTATTATAATAATTAGACCTAAATCCTTAGAGTACTAAGCTATATAGATATAACTTACTAGTAGAGATAGTATTAATATATTAATAAAAAGTTACTAACTACTAACTAAAATATTAAGGAAGACTAGTTTTACTTTAAGGACTAGACCTTAATCCTTATCAAAAACATAGCTAGCCTTTAATCTAAAGTAATAAGCTAGCTCGAAAGGGCTAGATAGATAAAAGATAAGGACCTATAGGAGTTCTATACCTACCTAGATACTCTAGAATAATACTTCCTTAGAGTAGCTAAAAAAGAAAGAGCCCTATTCTTTCTTATAAAGCTCTTATATAATCTCTAGAATAATATTCGCTACTATATAATTAAGCTCCTAGAAACTTATAAGAAAATAATTGTTAGCATGAAAAGTGGTCACGTGATCTATCAATGATATCATATGATCTCGATGATACTAGATATTTCCTAATTAGGTTATATGCATATTGTGTAACGCTAATCCTTGACGATTTTATCAGACTATGCTACTATATGCTACTATTGTATAAATATATGAATTTGTCCTATAACACTATGATTCATTATAATGCGATTGCTAGTATATGATTCTGATGTAATATCTATAGTTTAATGGATATAAAAGCATGCTGTTTCGTCTAATATTTGTTCTATTTTTCCTACAAGTTCATCGTTCTTATTTAATTAGATTGATCAATTAAATATCGTCTGTCCGATATCTTCCGATTTATCCTGTCTTCTTGAATCGTATAACCTCTATGATCTTCCATCAGATTATAGGACCTGCCTGATTATTATATAATCCCTGTAGGATTATCGCATCTATTATCCTTATAGATAATAGATGCCTATAGCCCCTATTAGGACTATAGATGATCCGAAGCCTATAGCCCCTATAGGACTATAAACTAGCCTGCCTATTATCCTTGTGGATAGTAAATGCCTATAGCCCCTATCGGACTATAGATGACCCGTGCCCTATAATCCCTGATTAGATTATAGATTAATTATATAATCCTATAGATTATGTCAACATGAGAATGAGCATATGCCGCCGAATGTGATCGAATGTGGCCGAATGGAAGCTAGTGTGTCACATGATCACATGACCCCATCCCTCGATGATCTTCAACGATCTATTCCATGAATGGAAGAGCTTCAACACTCTATGCATTAGATTGATTCGCATGATTTCTATGGTATTCTACAATGATTCATACATTAGATAAATACTGACAAATAACCCCATAGCTAGTTAGATCAAGTTAAACCATTGATGATATTCGATAGAATCCTATCAATCTAAGTACATCATCATTCGTTAGCTTCCGATTCATGTGAATCGTATGCCTGAGTCTACCTGATCCGATCGTACACGAACGATCCGTGTGCATCATTGTGTATCTTGATTCGATAGTGCATAGAACGATCTATGCACTCCCAAGGATTTATACCCACCCCATAAATCCGATACTATTCCTATAACTAAACAGGCTTAAGGTCTAATAATAGAGTATTAAGTAATAGATCTACGATAGCTTTGCTTTACGCTTTAAGAGTATATTATAAAGGGATCTTGCTAGTATAGTCCCTAGCGCCTAAATTCGTATTAGCTTTAATTAAAGCTAAAATAAGTTCCCGGCTTCTCTTAAGATATATAAGATATAGAGGAGTCCTTCCTTTCTCGTTAGGCTAGTTAGGATTATAGCTAGCCTAAAGAAGGCTAGTTACTAAGCCTAAAACGTCGTCTAGTTCTATTTAACTTATACCTTCGACTAATAAATATAAAGAAATAGTATCACCGTCTTTTAATAGATTAACTAAAGCCGTACTTCCTCCCTCTAATACCTAGATTAATAGAGTCCAGGAAAATATATCTCCGGTTCTATTATAAATATTTATATCTACTCTATCCGCCTTATCCTCAACCTATAGGAAACAACGTATAACTTTATCGTCTCTATACTCTGCTGCCTATAAGAGCTAGTTACGACGGCTTCGATCCTTTTTATTTAGTATTAGTAGGTTATAGACTAAAGCCTAGAGACTAAAAGGATTTACTGTCTTACTAAGCGCTAGCCGGCTTAAACGATTTAAAGAGCTAGTAAATAAGGTATACCTTACTCTAAGAAACTACTAAAACCCTATATAGCCTTCGTTATCTAAAATATAGGGATCTGCTCTATTCTCGATAAGTATTTATATAATTAGGATAAATCTACGCTCTATAGCTAGCGAAAAGGGAGTGCGACCTTTTATATCTTAATAGTCTATATATACTTCTACTACTCTAAGTAGGAGCTCCGCTGTCTACTTATAATTATTTATAATAATATAAGAGAGCGATATCTACTTTCGCTTATCCTCTAAGTCGATCGCTATATTCGATTTAAGTAATTAGTTTAAAATATTAATTTTACTAAGACTTACTACTATTATTAAAGGGGTTCGGCTAGTCGCATCTCGAGAGTCTATAGAGATTCCTAGGGCCTCGAGTAAAACCTTAACTATAGCGTTGTATCGCTTTCTAATAGCCTATACTAGCGCTATCTAACTCTTTACGTTAACTAAGTTTACGTTTACACTAGTATTAAGTAGTACCTATAAAATATCGATATATATAAACTCTACTATAAGTAATAATAGAGATTTTTTTATTAGATAATAATTAACGGAGAAGTGCTTAATTTCTAGTAGAATATTATCTAGTAGAAGATAAATTTTAAATAGCTACTTACTTAGGGTAGGCTATCTAGTTTTATCTAATACCTATATATCCGCTCCTATATTAATAAGAAGCTTAGTTATACCGATATCTCTAAGCTCTATCGCTATAGATAGCGGGGTATAATCTTTAACGCGATAATTAGCTAGACTATTATTAGCTTCGAGTAGGAGTTAAATAGTTTCTATATCCTAGCGAAAAACTACCTATAGTAGTAGGTTACGTTTAATCCTAATTAATCGCCTTCCCTTTTCTTTTATATAGATTAGGCACTATATACTTTCGGCACTCCTAGTCTCTATAGCGATTAATAAAGAAGTCTAACCGCTAATATCTTAATAGCTGCTATTTACGTCTCTAATTAAGAGGAGGTATTTTGCTATTTTAAGATACTACCTTAATACTACCTAGAATAGCGGCGTCTAGCCTTTTAAATCTAGCAAATTAATATCTATATTAGATTCGACGAGAATTCTTATATAGTTAAGATACCTAAGCTCTACTACTAGTAATAGCGAAGTACGGCCTTTATTATCTATCTAGTCGAGAAGAGCCCCTTTATCTATAAGGAGCCTTAATAAATTAGTAGAACAGCATTCTACAGCGAAGAAGATACTTATTTAGCTGTTGCAGTTATAGAAATTTAAGTTAAGTCCTTCGTGCTGCAAGAGTTTATTAAGCACTCTCTACTCTAATATCGCCTTCGCTAAGGGTGATATACCGTCTATCTAGAAATTAATATCTAGCAATAAATCTCTTAGGTAATTTTCGAGCTTTTTAATGTTTCTCTTAAGTAGTTTAGGTCTCCTTTTTATAGACGTAATTATAGATGTGATCGTAGAAAGAAAATCTTGCTAAAGTCGAGCTCGAGCGACCGCTTCCTAAGAAGAATTATCGTTACTTAATATAGATTCTATTTTTAATAGATCTTTTTTTGTGATAATTATAGTCGGAATTAATATTTTAGGTATTATAAAAAGAATCTTAACGTACCTAAGGCTTAACGGGCATTTTAGGCGGCTGACTAAAATCGCTTTGCTGCCTTAGACTAAAGCCTATTTTAGCTAGCCGTAGATAATTTTAGTCTTAGAGGCGTAGACATATTATATGAGTAAGAATATATACTAATATATCTAGACAGGTTAAAGCGCTCTATTTTAACACTAAATAGTTTTATTTCCTACTGCTCTCGAGAAGGAAGGCCTAGATTAGGTGCTAAGTTTCACTAGAAGCGAGCACTATAAACGTATAGCTCTCAGAAAAAACGGCAGAAAACTAATCGTTAATAGCTAGTACTAACTAGAAGGGTATAGAAAGGATATTTGCGAAAGGGCTAGCAGCTAACGCCTTATATAACGGGTGCTCTTCGTAGCAGGATTCCTAGCGTATTTAGCGCCCGGGTGGGTCTATAGGAGGCCTTGTACAGTTCTGAGAAAAAGTACTCCTTAGGCTCTATTGCTCTACTCCGGGAAAGTCTCCTTAAATTTTAGAATTTTAACTTACTATGCCTCTTCGAAAACGAAGAGGCTGGACTTGTTTTCTCGGGCGAGAGCGCTAAGAAAATAAGTATGAAAGAAGATAAGCGTGTAGTTACGTACTGTAACATGTCTAAAAAGAACACTTGACTATATCCCTACAGATAACCGTCTCTAGCCCTAAAATGCGGGGTTGGCGAATTGCCTCTTAATGCCTTATCTATATACGTTCGTGGTCTAGTGTATCCCGCTCGGCTTTTTGAAATTTTTAATTAATAAGGAGATAATAAAGCTCTATATTTTCTAAAGCCTTAAAGCCTTCTATTATCCTTAGCTCTACCTAGAGATACGTATCTAGCTGCCCTAGCGAGCGGTGAGAATATAGTTTTAAATTAGAATATATCTAGCTTACCCTAGTCACTCGATTGTTCCTTGCTGTATATCAGCTAGCTTTACCCTAGTATACCGCCCTGCCCCTAGTAATGCTAGGAGCGATTTGTACAAGTTAAATTGTTAAGAAAAATAGCCTTAAATATACTAACCCCTAGTGAAAACGTGTACTTTAAGAACCCGCCTTAGTCTTCGGAATTAGAAGTGTAGGCGGCGATGCACACAGGCAGGAATAGTATGCGCTAATTCGATACCTGGAAAGAATCGAGACTAGATTAAGGCTTTGATTAAGTCTATAGTGTTCCTCTACTAGGAATCTCTAGAACTGATCTTAAAGATAGAGGAGCTTAGCGCGCTCGCGAATTGTTATTCCTACCGTTGTAAAGATCTAGAAGATGCCTAAAAGATAAAATAGATAGCTACTTTTCCGGCGTAGCCTAATAACGTGCGTTATATCGAGGTATAGGTCACGGAATTGCTTAGGTCTGCTTCTACTCTATATAGTGTAAAAATAGAGTTAAATTTATGTCCGAATAAGATCGGAGGCCGAAAGGTTTAAAATTTCTAGAGAATAATTAACGAAATCGTAAGGCTTAGTATATACTATAGACTCTTAGATATTAACTATTATCTCGGAGTTCTAAAGAAAAATATATACTACTCCAACCACGAGCTTACTATATATCTTAAAAAAGGGGATTATTAGAAGTCTAAAATCCTAGGAATTTGCACAATAGCAGGCTTCGGTGTAGGACTGCCGACTCGGTCTAAGGTACTCTATAAACCTAAATATAAGTCGTTAGGTTTAGAATCTACCGAGCACTGCGATTTATTTAAAGGGTTAATAAATATTAAGCTCAAGAATACAGGAAGATTCAGCCTTAGGTTTACTAGAGGGGTTTAACACTACCCCCTTTTAAATCCTTCTAAGAAGGAATAGACGCGGTATAAAAACCCTGAACGACTATGTCTATAAAAGAATCTACCGAAATCTGAGTTCCCGGTATTGAAAACGCGGATATATCTATACTTTTTAAGCAAAGAGTAACCTAGGGTATATTAAAATAGGATATACAACTAGACCTGTTCTCGAGCGCCTCTGATCGTTGATATTTAACTATAATAGGGAAATAAAGGTGCTATTCCCTACTACCCCTGAATCTGTAAAACTAGTGCTGAATGCCTAGCGCGTTGAGGAATTATACTATACAGAATTAGTTGATTATTAAGTCTAGGTTAATTGTATAGGGTATTTAAGTAAGCATCGAGAATAGTTCTAGATCTCTGCTGTAGGTGTATTTGCGGTGATTAAAAAATGGTCTGCGTGGATAAGAACTATACTATACGACCTTTCGCTCGGGAACTTAAAAGAGAAGGAGAAACGCAAAGCTACGGAAATGGACGACTTTATGAGCGAACTAGCAAAGTCGGAAGGTTGAATAAAAGCGACTTTAAAAGTATAGTCTAGGAACGTCTATAGTAGAGTATACTTAAATTCTAATTAAGTCTTTTTAAAGTAACTATAGAACTATGTCTAGATAGGAATAGTCGTTGGCTTAGTAATTAAATAGAGTACCTAGGCCCTCTGTAGCTTTAGGGGGAATAGTTCCCCAGCTAGTGTGGTCTCCGGGCTAAAGGCGACCTATCTCTAGTGCTTAAAGGTCCCTAGTGAGGGCACTTATTCTATTAGTAACCTATAAAGGCTCGAAGATTACGTCCGCTTGTTCTGAATCTAGTGGGAATTCGGAAAGAGTCATAGATTATTAGGCCTCTGCACGGGACCGGAAAGACCGCACCCAAAACCGCATTAGACCGCACCGCGCGGTCTTTGGTCCTAGACCTTGAGACCGCTGGGCGGTCCTACATTTTTAGGGACCGCACCACTGCGGTTTGGTGCGGTCCTGCGGTCCTGCAAATAAGCAAAACATCTTAAACCCTAAGGTATGTATAATTTATGTAGAAGTCGCCTGTATTTTTGAGTATTCTGCTTTTAAATAATATTTAATTTTATATAATTCTAAGGTAGGAGTAAAGAATAATTCTTTGTTTAGTGTCTGTTGATTTCTACCGAAAAAGCGAGGATTAACTGATTTCCTTATAAATAGCTTATATAGTTCTTATTTCTATTAAAGATATACAAAATCCTTATTCTGTCTTAAGCGCTTTAGAACACGCCTAGATAAACGCCTCTAAGTAGTCCTCCCTTTTTCTAAGTGGCTATTATTAGGTAGGGGAACCTTATTATTATCGTTAAGTTTAAATAGCTAATTCGAGGTAGCCCTTCTCTTTCTAAGCGCTTACGTACTAGGAAGTTAGATAGTTTCGGTAGAATCTTTAGTAGTAGATAGGTCTTCCTCGTTATTACTAATTAGATTAAATTATTCCTCTTTCTTCTAGGCGTCCTTCTGCTCTTTCTTTACTTACTTCTCTTACGTAGAAAGATACTTATTAACTAGGGTAAGCTGCTCTAACTCTATATCGAATTTTGTTATATATATAAATAATATTAATTCCTTAATTATCTATAGTTTTAGTAAGCCCTAGTAATAATAGTAGATATTACGCGTAGAGTTAAATAACCGCTTAACGCTAGAACTACTAGCTAGTATTATAAGGACGTCTTAGGTAAGGCTTGCTAGAATAGGATATTTATTTTAGTGTTCTTTCTAGAAAACGAGAGGGGTTGCTTTAATAGTATCTAGTAAGGTTAGTATAAGAGAAGGAGTAGATAAGAAGAGGTATATAGGTTAACTTACTACTTCTAAGATACTGTATAAGCTTATCTAGAGCCGTTACGTTTAACTAAAGAGGTATAGTAGGTCTTAGAAGGATATTAATATTAGAGACGTCTTAACTTATAGGCTAGAGAGTTAATATAGACTATACCTCTTTATAGCGCTGCCGGTAAGGCTAAATATAAGCCTCTAGCGACTGCTTATAGTAAGGCTCCTAGTGAGGTTCCTATTTAGATATTATAAAGAACTCTAGCTTACTCCGTAGTCCTAGAATTATTGTAATTATATAGAGATTACTAGGAATATTATTAGTCTTTCTATAATACTCTATAAGCTTATCGCGCGTATAGTTAAGCGCGGACTTTATTACTCTCTTCTAACTAACCTTCTTTCGCGCTAGCTATACTTTCGCCTTATTAATATATATAAATAGGGCGTTATAGATACTAAAGACGTTATAGATAGTCACGTCTATAGTTACTGAAAGAGACGAAGTGAATTTCAAGAAGGGATAAGTAATTAATAGAAGATAGTTAACTTATTGCTATTTATCTCTATCTATCTTTATATCAGCGAGGTTGAATTAGATATAGAAGTCGTTAAAGGCAGACTACAATCGCCGGGCACGCCTAAGTATAAGGAACGTCGAATTCTATCGTGTCTAAATATCTTATATAGGTATAAGCTTAGACTCTATCGGATTTATGGGGTGGATATAAATCCTTGGGAGTGCACAGATCGTTCTATGCACTATCGAATCGGGACACACAGTGATGCACACGGATCGTTCGTGTACGATCGGATCAGGTAGACTAAGGCAAACGATTCACATGAATCGGAAGCTAACGAATGAAGAAGAACTCAGATTGATAGGAAGCTATCGAATATCATCAATGGTTGAGCTTGATCTAACTAGCTATGGGGAAACAGGACAGTATTTATCGAAGGGATGAATCATGGTAGAATACCATAGAAATCATGCGAATCAATCTAAAACATAGAGTGTTGAAGCTCTTCCATTTATGGAATAGATCGTTGAAGATCATCAAAGGATGGGGTCATGTGATCATGTGACACAGCCTCTTCCATTCGGCCACATTCGATCACATTCGGCGGCATATGCTCATTCTCATGTTGACAGACTCTTTCGTCTAAAGCCTTATAAAGCTCTTATAGCGCTAGGGACTTTTGTTGATATAGACTACTACCTTCTGAATCTAGAATATAGTACGAGTTAGTAAAGAAAGAGAGATAATAGTAAGAGATTAGAGAGAGCTAGACCTTATTTAGAGTATCTACGATCTTTCTATTCTCTTGCCGAGCTATATACCCTTTCTCGGTCTATTTAATCTCTTCCCTCTCGTTTCCTAGATTCGCGTCTATCTAACTAAGAAGCTCCTTTAAACTAAGCTATATAATATATATAATATATAGTATACGAATAACTAGTATACTACTAGGTAGCTATAGGGATTCGACGACCTCTTAAAGGCTACTAAGTAATATTCTATTATTAGATACGTTATTAGTAGTAATAGTTAACACCCTCTTAGTAATCCGATACTTCTTAAGAAGGTTAAGCAGGACAGTGCTTAGATAGGCCCCTATATATAAGCCCTATAGAGGTTTAAAGCTAAGTAAGAGCTCTTAGTAATTCCACTCTTAGTTAATAAAATAGCCTATTATTGCTATAAAGGCTTAGCGAAATAGTAAGGTCTAGTAATCTAATATAATAGAGAGCTTAGCACTATTAAGAAGCTTCTATAGAAGAGTATACTAGCGTTCTTCCACGATCTCTTAAAGATAATAGCGGACGGTGGTTGTAGTTAGGATTTTAGGGAAGTAGGGAGTAAGCCGGGCTATCTTAAGAAGAGCGCGAAATTCAGGATGCTTAATAAGCTAGAAGGCTAGCCGCGAGGTAGTAATAAAGGTAATTAACCTTTCTATCTAAGCTTATAGCGTAAATAATACTTTACGAGACGATAGATATACCTAGAAGGGGTATTTTATAAGATTAGTAATAATTAGAAAAAGGTAGACTAATTATCTATACCCTATTCTTAATAGCCTTCCTAATATCTTGCAACTAAGTTAGTCCTCTCTAATAGGCACCTACTTACGAATAATACCTATTTATAGTAGATATTCCTTAGCGCTTATTAGTAGGATAGATAAGGATATAGTCGTAATTCTTATATATTACCTTAGGAGACCTATCCTAGATAGTAGCGACCTAGTAGAAGTAGTCCTAATATTCTATATTACGTCTATCCTTAAAGATATTCCGTTTTATCTTACTTCTATACTCCGTCTTTAACTACTAGACGATAAAATCCTTATTCGCTATTTCTATCTAGAGGATATAGTTTTTCCTTTTAGAAGGACTAACGCGTTTAAGTGTTTCTAGGATAATAGGAGGAATCGCCGGTCGGAGTAAGTTTACGTTAGGAGTAGAAGTTAGCGTTTCACGCCCGTTAAGGTTAAATAGCCTATTAGATATAAAGAAGAAGAAAGTATCTCGTAGATTATCCTTAAAAGCCGATAAGGGATACTAATTAGAGAACTAAGAGGAGGCCTAACTCTATAATATTTTAACGAAATAAGTATAGGATAGAACAGGGTGTTACGGACCTCAAAGAGGCGCGGGGGCCGCAGCTATTTGAGCAGCAACCGTGAACCAATCATCCTACGGACGCTAGGGATTAGCGTTGTC
Organism: Penicillium rolfsii; assembly: GCA_011392555.1. Taxonomy (NCBI): domain Eukaryota; kingdom Fungi; phylum Ascomycota; class Eurotiomycetes; order Eurotiales; family Aspergillaceae; genus Penicillium; species Penicillium rolfsii. The sequence goes on from QMFL01000013.1 coordinate 14,663, forward strand.
ACGTGCGTTTCGGTATACTTAGGCGAGCCCCGGAAAGGCCCTAAGCCCGACACTTAGGAACAAAAGCCAGAAAAGGCCTACGGCTAACAGTCACAACCAATACTTCATTACCTGACGGGACGGTTAGCGCGCTGCAGGATTCGGCCACTACATTACCACGTGACCTTCAGGAGTATACTCCTAGGGAGTAGGACAGGAGTAGATCTACCCCCGGGGTAGATCGACTAGGAATATACTCCCACGGGGTAGGAGGGACTAGATATATAAGGACACTCATTTAGCATTATATATTTAGTTCTTCGCGATCAATCCAACATTATTACTTAGTTACTACCTTTAGTACTATACTTCACTGTTCACCTCTAAGACAACCCAACCTACAAGTAGGGGATTCACTCTGTGGCAACACTTAGTGATTGACTTACTTAGCGCGTACTTCTAGCACGTTCTACAAGACCCTTAATAGGATCTAACCCGTAGTAAGGCCTTGCGAGGCAACGGTACGATTGAGAGATACGCTTAGAATTCGAAGTTGTACCGAGAGGGCCGGAATTAGCCGCAGCGGCATATATCGTGGTTATACCTATTTATAACACACGATTTAGGTAACTAATTGCCCTTTTCGTATCTAACTCGTAGTGACTAGTCGGCTCCGCGTAATATATTGATCGCCCTATCTTTAAACTGTGAAGCATAGTTATTATAGTAGGTAACGATAGTAGTAGTGTTAAAGGGAAGACTCCTACACGATAAACCACCGAACCCGATTCGGACGACGAAAGAGATGAGGCAATTAGAGGCCTTAAGGTAATAGTTAAGAAGCTTAAAGAAGAACTCGACGATCTTAGCACCTAATATAATAGCAACAACGATAAGGTAAAAGATTACTTAGAGTAGCTTTACGCTTAGGTTATTGCTTTAGTACTAGTATCTTCTGTTAGTACTATTAAGATCCTAAAGGCTAAGACCTTCGACGGTACTCGATATAAGCTACGTAGATTCCTTATGTAGATAGATATCTACTTAGACGTTAATGCAGCACGACTAGTGACCGAGGGTAGTAAGGTTATCTTTGTGTTATCCTACCTACGAGGATAGGTATAGGATTAGTTAGAACCCTATATTAGAGAATATTACGAGAAAGCGGACAACAAAAAGTCTACTACTACTTAAAGCATCTTTAGCAGCTACGCTACGTTTAAGCAACACTTAGAACGTATCTTTAGAGATATCAACGCTTAGAAGACGGCTAAGCGAAAGCTAAAGCGTATTCGCTAGACTAGATTAGTATTAATCTATACGGCTGAATTTATATAACTTATAGCGATACTATAGTAGGAAGACTACGCTTTAATTCTATACTACGACTATAGACTTAAACCCTATATTAAGGATAAACTTGCACGAATCGACTAACTAGATATAATAGAAAAACTTATCGACGTAGTAGTACGGATCAATAACTAACTATACGATCGATAAATAGAAAAACGAGAAATTGAAGGATAGCGCTAAGGCACCGGCCGACTATTACACTATCGCTACGATAAGCGACTAAGTAGACCTATAAGGGATAGTGATCCCTATAGACCTAAGCTGATAGAGCTTAACGTAGCGAGACTCCTAGCTGAAGAAGAAAAACGACGAAAAGACAACAACTTATGCTTTAAATATAGAAAAGCAGGATATCGGGCGCGTGAGTGCAATAAGCGCAATAACGTAAAGCTATAGGCGCGTGAGCGTAACGGACGTAATAACGTAAAGCTATAATAGTTACGGGCAACCTACGAAGAGGTTCGACCTTAGTAGCTACGAGCTACTAACGATAAAGGATGGTTAGTGATTAATAGGTTAGTTATACCTACTAGGAAGGGAAACAGCGAAGGCACCTTTACTAGTTAAGAATCGAGCGAGCTAGCTAACGACGAATAGACTAAGTATATACGATAAGTCGAGAAGGGTAAAACCTTAGACATCTTTATAAGCGATATTAAAGAATACCGCGGCCTAATTAGCGTAGAGCACGCGACGGACACGTTCCTAGATATTAATTAGGAAGTGATTAAGAGTTAAGGGTAGACCTAGTATAGTCCCTAGAATACTACTAACTCGTAGGAACTATCTAACGGATCCTAGGAGTAGGCTATAGGTTACTAGGAGATAACAGTTAAGACTCTAGGCACCCCGGAGATTCTAGAAACTCTATCCTAGCTCCTAGGGCTGGATACGACTAAACAGCCTTAAGAAAGAACCCTATAATACGCGATTAATAAGGAGCGATTCGTAGATTTCTAGAGCACGTTTAGGCCTAAGGAGGACCTAAAACGAATTAAATAGATATACGATTAAACGATAATCTAACTCGAAGATATTAGGAATAAACTCTAAGACGTATACTAGCAAGGTTATAAGATTAAAGCCTAGCAGCTACGCAAGATCTATAAGTAGCTAGCTCGGATACGTAGACGCCTAAAATAAGGGAAAGAGTACGAGCAAATTAAGGCGCTACAAGAAAGGATCACCGCCGACTTAGAAGTCGACCCTATAATATTTAAATATCCGTGTAACAGCTCGTAGTGCGCGTGTTAAGGATATGCACGATACCTTAAGCACGACCTTAGAGCCGTAATAGGCTGCTACGACGATAACTGTATAATATACTACTTAGGGAAGATCGAAAGAAGCCTAGAACTAAAGCCGCTACGCTAGGAAAGGGAACTAAACTAGAAACTAGAATATGTAGGACTCTAGTACGGAAACTAGAGGATAAATACCGAAGAATAATATCTCACAGCTACTATATAGGGGGTATATATAAAGATTACCGCTAATATCGCGTTTCGACTAACTAGAGTAATACTCGACTCGGGAGCGGCAGGGAACTTTATATACCTACGGTATAAGAACTAGTATAAGATCTAGTGTATAGAAAAGCCACGACCTATACTAATTATTAGGCTTAACGGAGAAAGCCTAGGACTAGGGATCACGTATAAGAGTAGACTACTACTAATAGTTATCGGAGACTACTTTAAGGTTATTAATTTCGATATAACGAGCCTTAGGGAGTATAACATAGTACTTAGAGTGCTATAGTTAAGAAAGTATAACCTAGCTATCGACTAGTAGTATAGGCGTATACTATTCGATAGATACGATTATAAGTAGATAAGCGAGATTTAGACTAGAGACAACGAATAACGAGCGCTAAAGAGACTTAGCCCTAGGGAGGTAGGTACTTATAGAAACCCTTACGAAGGCGAACTTAAGAGGAGTTTTTAGCTAAGAGGTAGGCCTAATAACAAGAAGATACTAGATATAAGGGATATTATAGTTACTAAATAGCGGCTGGATATAACTAATAAGGAACTAGAGGATTATGTTCTTATTAGCAGCGATAAGGAAACATCCCTTTATACTATAGGAGCACTAGTAGAAGAATACTAGAATCCTAAGGAATACTAAGAATTCTAGGATATATTCACGCTACTACCGAACGGTAAGCTACTAGAGTATAGTCCGTTTAACCACGAAATTAAGATTAAGAACGGCTAGGAACTAAGGTTTATACTAATTTATCTACTATCGCAAAAAGAGTTAGCGATACTAGAGGAATATATTAAAGATAACCTTAAGAAAGAATATATTTAACATTCGAAATCGTTAGTAGGATATCTAATCCTATTTATACCTAAGAAGGGGGGAGAACTTAGAATATACGTTAACTACTGACAACTTAACGATATTACTATTAAGGACCGGCACCTACTACCGTTAATCAACGAAATTGAAGATATTATTTAAGAAGTAAAGTACTTTAGTAAGTATAATATTACTAACGTATATAATCGATTACGAATTAAAGAAGGGGACGAATAGAAAACCGCGTTTTAGACTAAGTTTAGATACTATAAATATATAGTAATACTATTTAGGCTTACTAACGCACTAGTATTATTTTAACGTTTTATCTTCTACGTATTAAATAGGTACTTAGATAAATTTATTATCGCGTACCTCGACGATATCCTTATATTTTCGAAAATAGAGGCAGAGCACGTTAAGTATAATAAGAAAGTGCTACAACGGCTTAGGAAAGTAAAAGTTATACTTAAACTTAAGAAGTACGAGTTTCACGTTTAGAAAATAAGTTTCCTCGGATACACTATTAGTCTAAACGGACTAGGGATAGAATAAAATAAGGTTAAAAGTATTCTTAAATAGCTAATACTAATATACGTTAGGAACGTATAGAGCTTTTTAGGACTAGCTAATTACTACCGTAAGTTAGTACCTAACTATAGTTAATATATAGTAGGACTATATTAATTTACTAAGAAGGGAATACCGTTCTAATAGAACGAAGTAGTAGAAAAATCATTTACTATACTTAAGGAGATATATAATAAAAGGCTAGGGGAAGCAATTGTTACGATATTCGACTACAACGCACCTATTATTATAGAGACTGATATATTAGACTTTACACTTAGGGCTTAACTTATGTAACTAGGAAAGGACGGTAAGCTTAGACCTATCGCTTTTTAGTCACGAAAGATAATACCGGCGGAATTAAATTACGATATCTATAATAAGGAACTATTAGCTATAGTATTAGCGTTTTAGATATAGAGAGTATACTTAGAAGGAGCTAAGCATACTGTGATCGTTAGAACCGATCACTATAACCTTACCTACTTCACGACGATAAAGAAGCTTACTAGACGGTAAGCTAGATAGGCAGAGATACTAGCTTAATATAACTTTAAGATTGTGCACTATAAGGGGACTAAGAACGTAGTCGCGGACGCGCTAAGTTGCCGACTGGACTATAAACTTAGAACTAAGGAGGTAGTACCCGCTATCCTAGCCACGGACAGCGAAGGGTATATTATTTATAACTACTAAATTCTTGTAGCTACTAGCAAATTATAGAGCGACGAATAGCTAGAGAAGATTCGAGTTAGCACGGAAACTAATAAGTTAATTTAGAAGGTTCTAGGCAACGAGACCGCGTTAACGTGTAATAGTATCGTCTACGTATACGGCTTAGTATATATTCCTAGGAACCTCTAGATAGAAATTATCTAATAATATTATAACGAACTAATATAAGGGTATCTTAGTATTAAAAAAACTATTAAGAAAATTATACGAAATTATTATATCCTAGTATTATATAAGAAAGTAAAAAAATACATTTAGGATTACGACTTATACTAACGAAACAAACTATTACGATATACGCTATATAGAATAATAGAATTAGTAGAAGTACTAAAACGGCTATAGGAATAGATTACTATAGACTTTATTACGAAATTACCTATATTAGAAGGAAATAACATAATTATAGTAGTCGTCGACCGACTAACTAAATACGCCTATATAATCCTAACGATAGAAACTATTAATATATAGTAGATAGCTAACCTATTACTTAGATATATATTTACTAACTATAGGACACCGAGCAAGATTACCTTAGATAGAGATAAGTTGTTTATATCTAATATATAGCAATCACTAGCGGACTAACTTAGGATTAAGTATAGACTCTCTACTACGTACTATCTATAGACTAACGGATAGACCGAAAGAGTAAATTAGACCTTAGAATAATACCTAAGATACTACGTGAATTACTAGTAGGATAACTAGATAGGATTATTACTAGTAGTATAGTTTATATATAATAATATAATACACTCGATAATAAAGGAGATACCTTTCTTCACGAATTATAGGTTTAATCCTACTATAATTAGAGAACTAATCGGAAAATAACTACTCGTAGAGTTATCGCGACTACTAGCGACTAGGTTGAAACAACTACACCTATAACTTTCGAGAGATATCGAGTTTCTTAATATGCGTATAAAAAACTACTACGATTAATCGCGCTAGGAGGCGCCGGATTTTTAAAGGGGGGAGAAAGTTTACCTTTTGCGACGCAATATTCGCACTAGACGACCTAGCGCAAAACTCGACCACCTTAAGTTAGGACTATTCGAAATTAAAGAAAAAACAGGACTACTTAATTATCGGCTAAAACTACCGGATAGTATACGACGTATTTATATAACGTTTTATATCTTATTATTAGAAAAAGCACCTAGAAACGCCGAAATCGCTACTAATATAGAAATAGAAGAAGAAATAGAAAACGAGTACGAGGTTAAGCGAATCCTAGACACTAACAGAATTAGCGGAAAACCTTACTACCTAGTGAAATAGAAAGGATATGATACCTCGGAAAATATATAGGAACCTATCGAGAACCTAATAGGCTGCCACTAGCTAGTTTAGCAGTTCCACTAGCACTACCTACGGAGAGGTCTAGGCCGCCCTAGAAAGACGGCGATATCGGATGCATCCTGAACATCTAGGTTAGAGTAGGATCCTCTAACGTTGCGGCAAGAGCGCGAGCATCCTCGGCATTAGCAAGACGATCCAGCTCCGTAAGATCCTTAGCAGTAGGAGGATCTTCCTCATCCAACTAAGCTATTATATCTAAGTCGTGATTCAACATACGACTACTACAATCCTTCAAGAATTGTTGTTGTTTTTGTAGGCAAAGGACCTTTGCTATCGTTTTATTCATTTTCATTGAATATTCCAACCACTGCTTCTAGGCCTTCTCAAGATCAGCGGCCACCTTCTTTTCGTCACGCAGAATAGCGTCCTACTCAGAATCACTGTGAAGCTTTCGCTCGCATTTCCGACCACGGCGGGTACATTCGGCGTAGTTTCGATTCTTAGACGCTATCACACAATCAGTGTAGTGGGAAGAGCAATAATCACACGGGAACTCGACAACGGAACCGTTTTGAAGAATAGAGTTATATTGTCGCAATCTGTTCTGTTTGCGAGTTTGGTTATTAATAGGTATATTGCAGGGGGCACATGGCCAACAAAGCAAGAGGAGAGAAACGGGGAGAATAGGGAAAAAGAAGAAAAACACGCACCTACCTAAGGGGGAAAGTTAACGTTTAAATCCTTTAGGGACAAAGGATAGAGAAGGAGGGGATGATGTTACGGACCTTAAAGAGGCGCGGGGGCCGCAGCTATTTAAGCAGCAACCGTGAACTAATCATCCCACGGACGCTAGGGATTAGCGTTGTCACGTGCGTTTTAGTATACTTAGGCGAGCCCCGGAAAGGCCCTAAGCCCGATACTTAGGAACAAAAGCTAGAAAAGGCCTACAGCTAACAGTCACAACCAATACTTTATTACCTAACGGGACGGTTAGCGCGCTGCAGGATTCGGCTACTATATTACTACGTGACCTTTAGGAGTATACTTCTAGGGAGTAGGACAGGAGTAGATCTACCCCCGGGGTAGATCGACTAGGAATATACTCCCACGGGGTAGGAGGGACTAGATATATAAGGACACTTATTTAGCATTATGTATTTAGCTCTTCGCGACCAATCCAACATTGTTACTTGGTTACTACCTTTAGTACTATACTTCACTGTTCACCTCTAAGACAACCCAACCTACAAGTAGGGGATTCACTCCGTAGCAACACTTAGTGATTAACTTACTTAGCGCGCACTTCTAGCACGTTCTGCAAGACCCTCAACAGGATCTAACCCGCAGTAAGGCCTTGCGAGGCAACGGTACGATTGAGAGACACGCTTGGAATTCGAAGTTGTGCCGAGAGGGCCGGAATCAGCCGCAGCGGCATATATCGTGGTTGTACCTGTTTACAACACACGATTCAGGTAACCAATTGCCCTTTCCGCATCTAACTTGCAGTGACCAGTCGGCTCCGCGTAACACAGGGGAGGTAAAGGACTTAAGGAGATACCTACTAAAATATTTCCGTCTACTAGAAAAAGCTAAATAAAGGATTTTCTCTAGGAGAAAGCTATAGGCATAATTTAGATAGATTAAATTAAATTATAATAGTAATTAGGTAGTAGGCTCTACTTTACTATAATCTAATAGAATAAGGACTATAAAGACTAGAGAAGACTATATAGAACCACAGGAAAAACCGCGATAGACTATATAGAGGGCTACAAAGACTGTAGAAGACTGTATAGACAGCTAGTAGGAAATACTATAATAGACCGTAGAGGACTATAGAGAACTATAAGGAGGACTGTATAGGACTAAAAAGGACCGCTAGAAGGCCTATATAATAGTATAATCCTCCTTTTCTTTCTAAACCTATACTTTATATTAGAGAAACTAATTTTAAAAAGAGATTATTAGGATATATTAGTAGTAGAATATAGAATTTTAAGATAAATAGTTAACTAGAGAATCTAAGCTCTCTAATAATACCCTTAATACCTATTTTAGCTATATATAGGGGGTTATATACACTTAACGAAGAAGTCTTAGATAAAGATAGGGTTAGGTACTAATATCGAAATATATATTTCTTACCTTATACACCTAGCCAGCAATAATTATTACTAAACCTCCCTATTAGAACTTAGAAATATACTAGTACTAGCAGGTCTAGGTATTTTAAATAGTAGATTTTCTATATACGAGTATATTTCATCTGTTTTTATAGTGGCTAATGCTGAAATACAGCAAATGTTTATGAAGGGACCGAAACAGTGTTTAATAACAGTTATTAAATAGGATAAATTATTAATTTATGTAGCCGAAAAGAGAAGGTCTTGGTAGAATTATGCAATTACGGTTCACCGTGGTGAAGACCGCAAGGGACCGCGGTTCACTATGGTGCAGTCTCAACCCCCGAATTCGAGACCGCAAGACCGTGCGGTCCGGTCCGCGGTCCTCGACCTGAGGACCAAGACCGCACCATGCAGAGGCCTATAGATTATAGATAATGTGAGCTAGGAACCGTCTCCCGCGTAGGGTAATTAATAACCTCTCCTATCAGTAAGCTAGACTATCAGACGTCTAAGATCTAGCGATAGTTATAAGACTCTAGAGGTTTAAAAATTAGATGTAGGGGTATTTAGACTAAGGTGATTTAAAGATAGTTGTGGTTTAATAACTTCCGCGGAGACTCCGTGGTCGCTAAAAATAGGTATCGTGGTGTTTAAACCACTAGGGCCTTTGAGCCTCTAGGGCCGCCACAGCTCTAGGGAGATCCATTTTAGGCCTGTGTGGTCTTTAGGCTAAAGGCGATTGATCACTGTCTTTTTTTCTTGCCCTCGGTTTTATTGTATGTCTAGACCTAAGTGACCTAAATAATGGTTTAATTGTGGTTTTAATATGGTTAATAGAAGAGAACGGCGGGCGGTGAAACCGCACTTTATTTTTAATAATCAAGGTATTATAAATAGAGTTTGCAAAATCTAGGCAAGAGCTGCTGGTTAAATATAGTCTTTACATAATTATCTGCGTTTAGTTTTTAGTACTAAATTATAGGGTTATTCGACGTAGTAGTGTTCTGCTCTCGCCTTGGAGCACGGTTAGCGAAACCGTGATCTGGTGTACGTATAAAAAACTGCTAATACGTAGTAAATCTAGCCTATATCTAATTAAGTGGAATTAATCGACTGCTAATAGTATAGCTATCGAATCGCCTACTAATTTAGCTAATTAGATCTTAAAGATTCCTAGCGTATTAGATATCGATCTATCTAACGATTTCAGCTAATTCGGTCTATCTTCTTATACGCTAAAACGAGTAAAAGGATTAGTTAATCTCTAGCACTAGCGCCTAGGTTATATAAATTAAGAGATCCTATCTTATCTAGCTAATTACTTAGCTAATATCGAAATCGATACTATAACCTCCGAATCGGATATCTATAAGGTTTATAAGATTTCTAAGGCTAAGTAGTAGATCTCTCGGCGTCCGATCGAATCTAATAGGCCTTTCGAATTAATCTATTAGGATCTAATCTATTAACCGCTTGTTACGGACCTTAAAGAGGCGCGGGGGCTGTAGCTATTTAAGTAGTAACTGTGAACTAATTATTCTACGGACGCTAAGGATTAGCGTTGTTACGTACGTTTCGGTTTACTTAGGTAAGCCCTGGAAGGTACTAAGTAGAAGGGTTTAGGATAGGAGCTAGAATCGACCTACGGCTAACCGTTATAATTAATACCCGCTTACTCTACGGGACGGTTAGCGTAACGTAGGAAACGGCCGCTCTTTTACCCACACTAAGATTACACCCTAAATACAAGAACCTAGTAAACCACGTGATATCTAAGTGGTAGATAGGTAGGACGGTATACGGGTAGATCGCGCTAAGGACCATCTACTACTCTACTATCTACCGCCTATACCACACAGGAAGAGCTGGATATATAAGGACACTTATTTAGTATTATGTATTTAGTTCTTCGCGATTAATTGCATATTGTTACTTGGTTACTACCTTTAGTACTTTGCACTTCACAGTTCACCTTTAAGATAATCTAACCTACAAGTAGGGGATTCACTTAGTAGCAATACTTTGTGATTGACTTACTTAGCGCGCACTTCTGGCACGTTCTGTAAGACGCTTAATAGGATCTATTGTGCAGTAAGGCCTTGCGAGGCAACGGTACGATTGAGAGACACTCTTGGAATTCGAAGTTGTGCCGAGAGGGCTGGAATTAGCCGTGATAGTATATATTGTTATTGTACCTGTTTACAATATTAATCTTAGGTAACTATCGCCCTTTTGGTATTAACTTATAGTGACCAGTCGGCTCTACGTAATATATAACAGCTAATAGGCTTAGAGATCCGGGTGGCTATATAGGCTAGCGGTCTAGGCTGGTAGGCTATGAATAAGGATGGCGGGGTATTAAGGCTCCCTTACCTATACTTATTGCCTTCTAGAAGATAGTTATAGTGCGTAACTCTTCTAAGAATTATACTATAGTTGGTTTCCCCTGTGCTATGCTTAGCTTGCATGTAAGACTGGGTGCTTTGGTATAGGTTTTTCTTTCTGCGAACGTTTCTTATGATTTAATGCTGTTCTTCGGAGCTCTACTAGGGCATTGGGGTAATAGCTACATAAGATTGCGTAGTGAATATTACACAGAACTAAGGTGGTACAAGATCGCCTCTCTTTTGGGAAAGCACTCTAACCCTAGTAGTGACTACTAATTAGTACTAGTCCCTACGGACACTATTTTGTGTTTATAGAGTCTACTTCTAGCTCTATTAGCAGTACGTGAATATTATATCTAGGCCCTCTAGTAGAATACTGACTTGATAGGCTTCGCTATCTGCAGTATCTTCAGCGCCTTTGGATAATAGTACTATATGAGATTGGATGCTTAAGTATCCTGTGCTAATTTCACTCGAAAGTTCTAGAAGGTTCCCTTTTATAGCGACTGGTATAAGGTCGTATCCCCTGTTACTAACCTATGGGCCAACGATTCTCGCCTTAGGTAGAAGTAAAAGATAGTAAATATGTTCTAACGTCGTCCCTAATATTAAAACAGCTATTGTGGGTTTATATAGAGACAGAACGACAATAAATAATAGGCAATCGCTCTGCTCCCCTGTCCCTTTATATAATAGCCTGATAACTAATATACCTAATTCGGCCTAGTGGCACTATTAGCAATATTAAGAAAGACACGACGGAGTATAGTCTGGTTGATTAGCTGGTTGATGTTATTTGCCCCGACCCCTCGCTCGAAAGTTGGATTATAAGGTACAGCCTACTAGGCTAGGTACGGATTCGTATTTTGGCTACTTAGGTAAACTAAGTTAGCGAGGGGTCAGCGTAAATGAATTATATATATATAACTGTACTCCGTAATGGCTTCGGCATTTTGTAGAAACTAGGAAGAGAGAGGGGTAGAGTTCTCCGGCTATAGAGTAGGTGTAGGTTGAAATAAATTTCTTATTATAACCTGGGGGGATATGAAACTATTCGGAAATGTACGGACCTAGGGTTTAGGTAGAGAAGGTGCTTTTTTTTAGCTAATCCTTTTAATTCACTAGTCCTCTCCTTCTGAGGTTAGAGTTGAAACTAGTAGCTTTCACTATTCACCTATTTTAACGTTTACTGCACCTTCTAGTTGATGCTCTGTTTTAGACTCTTAGATTAAGATTAAGGCCTATTTTCACCGCCTACTATGCCCTTTCTTGACCTTACGTTGAACTTATATATGAAAGGACAAATACGTTTAATTCGATCAACTAATACAGTAGAAGATAGTGGTTAATTAATCGAGTATTAACAGCATCTATGCCGGCTATCCTTACCTAACGTATGTTAGGCCTTATAAAAGATGGGGTCGGTAGTGAATCTGTACTGTTTAGGCTTTGTGACTTGTTTGAAAGGCGTGGGTGCTACTGGCCTCCTGGTATGCTTACTCGGTACGGTCAAACTATTATCTAGATAGTTGCCCTGTTCTGCAGGTGCTAACCAGCTTTACTAGAAGCGAACACTTGGCTACTCTAAAGTGGAGAGAGGAGTATATAGCAGCTAACCAATAGGATTAGTTCGTTGTTCCTTTCTACCCCTTGGAGCCACTCACGGTTCGCTAGTTTATGGCAGTCGAAGAGTGCTAAGATGTTAGCAATGCACTAGACAGTGAACAGCCTGGGCGTTTCGCTGATTAGTTTAACCGGATTGAGGCGAACTAGAAACTATTCACAGAACTGTGATATTATGTATAAGCAGTGGACCTTGGACTGTCCTAGAGTATGGATTCTGTCGGTAAATCGAGCTCCGCCTGAAAGAGCTAAGTATGACAAATCATCGACCTCTGCTTGGCCTATTGGCTAGGTTGATATCCTAGCTAGACTGCGGCATATCCTCTCCATTGGATATTGGGTCACATACCATATCCGCACATTGAGGATAATGGACATTACTTCAATACCATATCCTCAATGAGGATATCCATGGATATCCGCGAGGATATGAGGATATCTTGCGGATATCCGCACTAGCATAACTCTCGCTTAATTGTCTACTTATAGGTAGTTATGTGCCCCTTATGCAGCTTATCAATCTAATTTTCAGATCAAAAAATATATATGTTCGGTCCTGCCTATACTAACGATATTATTTATTCTGTTCCTTAATAGAATATTAAGAAATCGTCTTAGATTAAGTAACATTTCCCGCCTTTACTATTGCTCGTAGTATTAATTTTATTTTTCAAGATATACTAAACGATATAGCTAAGATTTTGTTGTTTATAGCACTTTACTACGGAAATATATATTTGCTTTAGCTATTAATGTCGGGTATTTGAACTATTTAAGTATATACGATTAAAATCCCTATTTCTTAGTCGAATCTATTAAATGCGATATAAAATAAACGGCCTAAGTATACTTTAAAGTATATTAACTTCTTAAACTAGGTTATCTCGTAAAAGTGTAGAGAAATCCTAGTCGGAAATTGTTATTCTATAGATAGTGATTCTATTTTCTCTCTGAAAATTAGTATCTGAGGATAATTAAGGATATCCGCGGATATCTTATAGATATCTATACAGATATCCTTAATTATCCTTAGATATCTATACTAGTAATTAGTAATAGCTAATTATCGCTATTAAAAGCTAGAGATATATCGAAAACGCGCCCGCGACTCGCGATTTAGTAGGTATACTCCTAATATTTTTAGCTAGTTATATATATATATATTTCTCTCTCTCTTTATCTATTAGCCTGTTTCTAGGTAATTTATACTAAGTATAATATATCTTACTTATAGGCATCTTAGTCCTAATACTCCTTCTATACTAATTTAGATCTAGGTCTAAATCCTAATCTACTTTATTTAGATAATATCTCTAATCTTTTTAGTAGCTAAACTCTATTAATATCTATATTAAAGGTCTTATCTCCGACTACACCTCTCTTGCTTCCTTGTATTAGTCCTCCTCTTTAGTAATACTAGGTCCTCTATTCCCTTAAGCTAAGTAGCGATATAGATAAATCCCGGAAGAGCTTTATAAGGTAGTAGTTAACTATAGAGTTTAGATCGAAGCCTAATATATAAGACTCTATCTATTAGGATAGGAAAAAGACGTCTAATATCTAGGATAACTTTAATTAGGTTATATATAAGAAGACCGGTAAGCTAAAGGTTATATATATAATATATCTCTATACTCTTATTTATCTAAGATATCGCTATACTAGGTTATTGCTAATAAATATATATATTAAAGTAGGCTTATATACTCGGAAGCCTACCTAGAGGATTAATTAGCTTCTTAAATAGATAGTATATTATTTATCTATAATCTAGATTCTTAATATTTCTCTTACTAATATTTATCTACTATCTTAAAGCTAAGTCTCCTATAAAGTCTACTATTCTCCTAGGAGCGTTTAGTAAAAGCGATATTAGACTTTATCTCTACTACTTACCTACCTTTCTATATTATTAAGTATACCTAATTTAAGAGCCTAATAGAGGTTATTTAGTAAGCCCTAAGCAAGGTTAATATCCCCTCTATATAAAGTATATAGCGTTATCTTAACTCTGTAGTTAAGAGTAACTAGAAGGAGGTTCTTAGAAGGCTTCTAGATAGGAGTCGCCTTTTAATAGCGCTCGATTGCTAGATATTACTATTCTAGTAAGTATTTATAGCTATTATAGGTTACTTCCTCGACTAGGATTAGAATTACTATAAAGTTCTTCTTAGATTTAAGCATCTTTACGGATTATATACTAATAAGAATCTAAGTAAAACTATAATTTAGCTTCTAACTAATTATAGGATGACCGACCGCGTATTATCTATAACTATAGATAATATAACTAATAATAATACCTTAATGCTAAATATCTAAGAGACTATCTAGTTATAAAGTCGATCGGATACCTTAATCTTCTAAGTCCTATATATTGCGTATATAATCTAATTAAGCTTAAATAAGCTTCTTAGGAAGCTGAAAGTGATACTATATGTCAGCATATAGTAGGGGGTATATCGGCCCCTGAATGAGCTGATTTATCCGATCTGTTATATGTCCAAATAAAGCCTAAAAGACTGTGCTAGTACGCCTTTTTGGCCTAATGGAATATAACCCGTGTTTTGGCCGACACTATATAATAAAGAGATTAAGCTAGAGTAGTCTAATAAACGAACCTACTTATTTTAGACTAAACGATCTACCTTATCTAAACAAATTACGGATATATTAAAGAAGGTAAGTTCCTATTATTCTAGACACTTTTAAATTAATTCTAAATAGAAAGTTTAAGATCTAAGGTCTAGTAGTCTTTATTAATATAAGCCTATAACGCTAGGAGGTATTTATAGCTCTATAAACTAAGGAGCCTCCTTTAATCCCTATTTAGGATATCTAGACGTAGTGGAACTTAACCTTTATAATGCTTAATCGGGCGAAAAGGCTATAGCTATTCTATAATTAGTATTATATAGATTATTAATATCTCTACTCTAAACTTAATTAAGAAGAGTAGTAGTAGATTGAATATCTTCTTCTTCTTATAAAGCCTTTCTTTAACTTTACTAATATATTATTAAAGACTAGAGATATTACTATATATAATATCTATAGTATTTATAATAAGCTTTTCTCTTATCTTAATAAAGCTAAGAGTAAGTTAAAGAATAAAGGAGTTATCTAGAAGAAGCGTATACTCTAGGCTCTTTAGACTATAAAAAGGAAGCTCTTAAAGTATTATACTACTATTAATTATAAATTATATAGTAATATTTATATACTAGCAACAATTCTTTACCTATTAAAGAAACTTCGATATTTTATATTAATAGACTAGTAAGGTAAAATTAACTACGTAAAACACTATTATAGAGTCCTTAAGCAAGAGTTTTATTAATATAAAGAGATACTTCGCTGTGATTTAGATACTATAGTCTTATAAGATACTACTAGAGAGGCCCTAGATAACGATAATTATAATCTTAATACTACTTATACTTCTTAAAATTAGCTATAGGAAGAGCTCTTAAAGCCTAAAGACGATAAGATTACGAGGTATCTTGCTTGGGGAATTAAGAGATAGAAGCCCTAAGCATTCTAGAAAGAGTATAAGTATAAGTTCCCTATTCTTGTAAGGATAGCATAGGATATTCTCTTAATCCTAGCTAGTAGCGTAGGTGTTAAGCGATTATTTAATTACGCTTATAATATCTACTACTATCGTTGTGGTTAACTAAAACTAAGTACGATCCGCGAACTAATGCTTTATTAGTTTACTACTAACTTTAAGGTTAAGTAGAAGGAGATAGAGGTTATTAAGGAGTATCTTTCTACCGGGGAAGCTATATTATTAGATTAAGCTTAGAAACTAATACTCTAGCTTAAAACTCTTAAGCTAATTAGTAATAACGAAGAGGAAGATTAAGAGCTTAGTATTAAGGATATATAATTAATAGAAAGCTACGATAAGAATTTAGATAGTAGGAGGGCTGATAGAAGTAAGTAACTATAGTATAAACGATTAAAGAGACGATTGTCTAAGGTATTTAATAACGACGATAATAGCCTTCTAGAAATACTAATATATAAGGGCATATAAGGACGGTCGGGGCGGATTCGGAAGCAACTAAGGTTACCCGATAGATTTTAGATTGATTTAAGATAGACTATATAGTATAAAGATAATAATATTATGTCTACGAAATTAAAACCTTCGATAATTAATTATTACACTGTGATTACTTGAAAAATACAAAGGAGTCCGCATAAGTAATACATACTCAAAAAGGTCACGAGGCTAGGCATGTTTAGCATCTTTAATATCCACTGGATATCCTTAAATATCCAGAGGATATTGGGTGCTATACTATATCCACAAAATTGAGGATTGAGGATGTTAGGTGATATACTATATCCGCAATTTGCGGAGAGGATATGCGGATATCCATGGATATTGAGGATGTTGCCGCAGTCTAATCCTAGCTATATAGACCGCCAGCCTACATAGTCCTGGCTACATAGCCCGCTAGCCTATATGGCTCTAGCTATATAACCCGCCAGCCTATATAGCTCTGGCTATATAGCTAGCCGCCGTCACGCCAGTCTTTTAGCCCGACCTAGGAATCTACACCTGGCTCTTTGATTTCCTTTTCCGTTGTTTTTAGATTTGAATTTCTTCTTCTTTTTTTATAGATACTACCTTGCCCGGAGGACTATAAGCTACTAAATTTAATACTCTAATTGAAATGGAGTTAACTGAGGAGCCCTGAAGTAGCTCGAAAGGAAATTATATTGTCTTACTAACCTACTAGTCTATGGGCCTAGAGACTATTTTAGGAGCTAATGGAATTCCGTATCCTAAGGCGGTGAGCTACCAGCGAGAGAAAATTACTACTTAGATGTTCCGCTTCTACAAGGTTGGATATTGATTGACCCGAAATAGACCTGGCACTCACCTAGACCTGGCACTCACCCGCCCCGCGGGTCTAAGATCAGGAACCTCTACCCGCACCTTAGAGGGTCAGGGTCCGACCCCGCCGACCCTAACCCTAACCCTGACCCTCTAAGGGTCCCTTGAGGGTTACCCGCATCGACCCTCATCGACCCTTAAATGCATAATTTCTCCGCGCCTTTCCTATTTCGGATGTATAAATTTGCTAATTCAGCTTCTTAAAATACTGTTATTTACAGCTGTTCTAGTATACCTCTAAATTCTTCTTGTCTTTTACTATAAAGGCTTTAGAAATATAAAGAAATTGAATTGTAAGTTAATACTTCGTATATCGTCACCTTAGGTTTCTTAGTATCGACTAGAAATATCTTGTAAAAGGTTAGTTTTAATAGATATTGTGGAATACTCGTAGTATAGTTATTAAAATATATTTCTAAAGTAGACTAATAGTGGTGCAATTGTACGATATGAAATACATCTTTTTATTTTTAATACTAAACAAGTATTAAATATAAAGTTATCTTAGGTAATTAACTAAGTAGAGTCTTGTTTTATTTTCTACTAATTTAGCTTATCTCTAATTACTTTAGGTCTTATACGAAAGAAAGTTGAAAATTAGATCGTTAGACTTTAACGTTTTCTATTAGAAAAAAAAAGATAATATAACTTAAGGGTTAATAAGGGTAACCCTTACCGACCCTTAGGGTGACCCTTATCGACCCTCGGGGCGACCCTCTTTACCTGTATATACCCTCTATACTAGCCAATCGGACAAGATAACCTTAGTATAAGTAGGTAAGAAGATGATCTATTAACTTCGCGTCCTCTCGCGACTAGGGTAAACTAATTTCCCCTATACGATAGCTTTTTTTTTATTTACTTTTCGTAAGTCCTCTTCCTTAGCGACTATATAAACTACCTATAAAGTATATCTTAACTCTCGGATAGATATCCCTCCTTAATAGCAAAGGGGGTTAGACTAGAAGATCTCTTATACCTTATCCCGGACGACACTATTTTCTTAAGTTTATTTCTATCTAGTTAACCTTTATTTAATATAATACTTAATAATTCCTCTATTCCTAAACTACTAGCACACTAGGCACTAGAAAACCTTAAGCAGATTAAACCTAACAAGAATAACGAATATCTATAATAAAAAGCGAATATAAGTAAGGAATTCGTAGAGTAGTAGCTTTAAACTAACTATAGGAGGAAAAGGCGAATTAATTAGGATAGAAGGCATTATAAAACCTACTAGAAAGGCTTCGATTAAGTGGCTAATACGAAAGATAGAAAGCTAGGCGTGATATAAAAACGATGCAGTACGGTTCTTAAAAATCAAGCGTAAGAAAATTCAAGTACCTTATAAATAAAAAAATAACTTAAAGGGCTATAATATAAGCAAGGAAAAGTTAAGCTAAGCATCTAGAAACTACTAATATAAGCTATATATATAACTAAGATATCTCTCTACGCGGAACTAACTAATAGATAATCTACTAGGGTTAGAGGGCGCCTGCCTAAGTATTCACGTAGAGTACTTAGGAATAGAAGCTTCTAAATCTAGTTATAGTATTATATTTACCTTTCCTATTCCTCGAGTATTAAGAGTTCTATAATCTTATCTCGTACGCACAACTAGCCCCTACGATACTAACTATTCCTTCTAGGAAGGTAATCCGTATAAGGCTTCGTAAATTTATTACTAAAAACTAAATAACTACTCTCCGAAGCCTACTACTAGACGCAAAGCTATCCCTAGCACTTAACTACTAGACATCGCTATTCTAGCAAGTATTTATAGCAATAACAGCATATTTCCTTAATTAGAACTAGGACTACCGCGAAGTCCTTCTTAGGTTTAAGCCGCTTTCCAGTATATATTTAGGGGTTAACCTAAGTGAAATTATCGTATAGACTCTACAACAGCATCGAATCCTCGATCGAGTACTTACGATTACGATAGATAGTACGTCTAATAATACTACACTTATAGCTATCGTTAACGATATAATATAGGCTCTAAAGCTTAACAATAAGTCCGTAATTATCTAAGTCCCTTATATTGTATATATAATTTAACTTAGTCTAAATAATCTGCTTAGGAAGATAAAGGCTTTACTAAAGAACGACACCGCGGAGCTTAAGTAGAACAAGGATCGCGTACGAGCCCTATATACTCGATAGTAGAAGCAAGAGATTGCTGATATACTAAATAAGGTTAGTTCTCTTACTTTCTAGTTATATAATAATTATACTTATATCTATATTTTTAAGGTTCGTAGTCTTACTATATATATTAATATAAGCCCTTAACGCCGCGACGCTTTCTACAATCTTTAACCCGACGAGCTAAAGCTCGTGCCTATCTAGGACGTACGAACGCAATAGAATTCAACGTATCTTATGCTTCGCCGGGCTAAGAGACTCTAAGCGATATTTAATATATTCTACTCGTAGTACGATCAGCCTTATTTTACACTAAACACTAAGGAGTAGCGATAAATCGATTATCTACTATTTATCCTATAGCCCTTCTTTAAATATACAACCGTCGTTTATACGACTAAGGATATAAGTATTTACTTAGTCTTTAGTTTCTATAATAAGCTTTTTAATTATCTTAAAAATTTAATCCGTCAACTCCGACGAAAGAAGGTGCCTTAGAAGTAGTTAATACTTTCCTCGCTTAAGGCTACGCAAGAGAAGCTATTAAAATACTACGCTATAATAGATAGAATAGAAGGGGACCTCTACATAATTAGTACGATCCTAGCGCTAGTAAACAAACTCTAGTTCTTCTTAACTAAGGACTAGGAGTCCGATAATCTAGAGAAGGACTATAAAAGGATCTATTATAGTAGTCTTAAGTCTCTCTTTACCTCGTACGAGGAGAAACGTCTAGAAGAAAGGCTATAATCGGACGTAATATTGTTAATAACGATAATAATAGACGCTGATCTACTATTTAAAAGCTTGCCTATATTACTACCTCCGTAATAGAACGAGCTTACGAGGTACCTTAAAAGTTATACGTGCTCTCTTCTCTTCTTACTATATAACACTAACTCTTTCTTTTAGCGACCGTACGAGGCTCCCCTCAGGTCTTTTAGAAAGACTATAAATACGAGTTTCCTATACTTACAAGCCTTACCCGGGATATTATATCGATCCTAGCAACTAGGGTAGGAGTGGAGCGTCTCTTTAACTCTACTCGGGATATCTACTATTATCGACGAGGGTCTTTAAAGCTAAAGACTATCCGGGATATTATGCTTTAGATATATACGATAAGATTTGACCTCTAAGAGCAGAAACGGCTTATACTATAGGAGTATCTCTTACACTAAGAGATTGTAGCTATAATAGAGGCTAATAAAACATAGGACGAATCCTTTAATCCGATTAGTAATACCGAGGAAGAGATAGAGGATATAGTATATAAGGCGGAGGGTATATAGCCCCTAAACGCACAATTCCTTCTACGGTCTCGTACGATAACACTTAACCTTAGAGATAGAGAGGCTATAGATTATAATAAGCGTGATAAGTATAATAACGACGACGACCTAAACCCTCCTTTGCCTAATACCTAGTAGCGTGTATCTAGTAGAAAGCGTAAGCGCTCGAAGTTACTTAAGGGCTATATACTTAGATCTTTATAATTACTAAACTATTTAATTCTATATATCCTATATTATTATTAGTACGATAAAGAATATAATTTCTTATAATTTCACCTTTTAATCCTTAATTATTTACTCTTCTGCTATATTAAAAGTTAAAAATAAATAAACAGAAATCCTCTCTAAATCTACATAATTTATGCATTATAAGCAAGTCACGTTTTCTACCTGTTTGTCTTGTTTAGGGACCCTAAGGTTCACCCGCGGGTGACCCTCTTAAGGGTCGGACGTCTAGGTGAACGACCCTCAGGGTCGATAACTCAGTCGCTTACCCACCCGCGGGGCGGGTCGGGTGGAGGGTCCGGAGGGTCACCCGCGGGTGAGGGCCAGGTCTACACTCACCCGCCCCGCGGGTCCAAGATCAGGAACCTCCACCCGCACCTTAGAGGGTTAGGGTCCGACCCCGCCGACCCTGACCCTGACCCTGACCCTCTAAGGGTCCCTTGAGGGTCACCTGCATCGACCCTTATCGACCCTTAAATGCATAATTTCTCCGCGCCTTTCCTATTTCGGATATATAAATTTGCTAATTCAGCTTCTTAAAATACTATTATTTATAGCTGTTCTAGTATACCTCTAAATTCTTCTTATCTTTTACTATAAAGGCTTTAGAAATATAAAGAAATTAAATTATAAGTTAATACTTCGTAGAGCCTAGTTTACGACACTAATTGTAAGGTTGTATCGCATCTCTATATTTTCTTCCTCTTTAAGCATTTTCATATACCGAGATTCTACAATATAGTGCTTATTAGTTCTTTGTACTGAGACATCGCGGATAGTAGGGGAGTGTGTTATAATCTCTAATAAAGACCTTATTATATATAAGTCATTTAGTTAGGATTCTAGGCATAAAGCTTAGTATTTATTATAAGGAGGCATACGGAATCCAGAATTTACCTGTAAGCAAGTTTTTAATTATATTTAGAATCTACGATTCCTGCTATAGAAGGGTTTATAAGGACTTTACAAATATTAGAAAACGGGTGCAACGCAACAGTCGCTCTAGAAGTCACTATTGAACCCGTCTTAAAAAATTGATTCTTTAAGCCTTCTAGTTATAACCTAACTTAGAAACTCACAGCTACTATAAAGCAGAGACAAGATCCTATTATAATCTATATATGAATCTCTATAGCGGCGTGGCTAGATCTTGTTAATAATAACGGACTTTAGTCGTTAGTTGATTTTTCCCGACTTAAAGAGCTTGTCTAGGGATTGCCGCACCCTAAATCTTAATATCCGTACCTCCTTTACTTTATCGGAGGGCTAAGTCGAATTCGAGCTTTGCGTGCCCTCTTCCCTCTAAATAATGTGACTCGATAAGGTAGTATAGGTCTCGTGAATCTCTATATTAGTACTAATACAACCTACTCTAAAAACCCTATTCTTTTCGCTGAAAGCAATCTAGGGCTTTATAAATTTAAAGGTTAACGTAGCAAACCCTCTTCCTAATATACTAAGACATCGTGTAAAAGGCATATATTTCTACTAGGAGACTTATCGCGATCCCTAGAGGCTCTATAATAAATTATCCACGGGCAGCTGCTACTACCCTAGACCTAGATTATATGTTTGTTTATCGATTCCGTGTTGGATAGGAGGGCGGCATAAGAGTTCCTAGCGGAACGTAGCCGGCGCCTAGCGTTTAGGAAATACTTAGTAATATTATCTATACGCGTGGTTATTGTCCTAACGAGGCAAGAAAGTTTAAGTTCGGGAACTACAGCGATAAATATAGTAGAGATTGGGTTAGAGACGAAGGAAGTTATCTTTCTCGATCTAAGACGAATAAGTGATTTGTCTAATATCGCTATGTTCGAGCCTCTTCGCCGGCTACTCTAAGCTCGCCTGATATAAATTCGAGATAAGGAGGAAAGGGAAGGGCGTTTATTCTCTGTAGTTTATCTAAATGCGTTCTAGAAAGCAAGCCTTATAGGTGAAGCCCGATTCTCTAATCGTGGCTCTTTAGATCTATTAGCAATCGCCCGCTAAGGCTTTCCTCCTGCCTGTGTCTAAGTCAACCACGTCCGTTGATACTTCAATCAATTTATAGCCCCTTTATTGCTGTAGGAACAAATAAATAAATTTATTGCTTCGGCGCTTCTTATGGATGCTTACCTATCGGGTATATATAGTAAGTCTCTATCCTGTGATGATATTCACCGTGTAAATACTAACTGTTCTAGGGTTCCCGCCGGCTATTATCTTTACGACTTTGTACGAGGAAATATGTAAACAGCTGCTATACTACTGCTCTATAGAAGGTACTATGGAAATCGCTCGTTGTTTTAAGGATCTAGTTATATAAATAACCCCTATAAGGTCGTCTACGGTAATTTAGAAGGACTATATATAGCGATTCTATTAGTAATACGGGCGATTAACCTCTTTAACCGTCTGCCTAGTATGCTTGTTTCGCCTACTAGAGTATATGCTACTATATTAGTATAGTATCTATAAGAATTGTGTGACTATTTTCGGTAAGCTAAGTTACTAAGCTGAGTACTATATTAAGCTAAGCCGATGCCTGATTTGTAATAACGAGTGTGGTATCGTATTCCGCTAACTCCTACTAACTAAGCATTCTATTATACTTAGCCTTGATAGCGGAGGAGTTTGAGGCATTATTTAACCTAGTCTTCTTATAGTGCTTAAGACTCGTCTAGGGGTTTCTATTAGGGAAATCGTTGATCTCTGTATTAGAACTAGCGTTGGTAGGTCTAAGTTTAGCTTATCTATATAAGTAACGCTTTTAACCTCTTAGGGGCCTTAACGGCTATAGATATATTCCTTAACTAGTCTTCTGTTACTGACTGTTTCTAAAAATTTCCGATACTAATATAAAAAATCTTTCGCGGCTATTCTATACCGTTCTTCCTCCGTTAGTTATACTAGATTAGCTTAGTATTTAACCTCTTTAAAGGCGGCTGATATAATACTTAGGGGCTTATTAAAGTGCTATAAGATACTATAGGACTAGACCGTCGGATCTTTAATATTTCTAGAGCATCGCCGGTTAGATATTAAGTCGCCGTTGTAGCTAGTCGTACTATAGACGGAAAAGCCTACGTTATAGCGAATTATCGCGGTGCTAGTTAGCGAGATCCTAATACGGCCTATTAGTTTTAGATACCTAGGGGCGAGCTCGAAAACCTATTTCTATAGCAGGCGTAAGTGCTTCTACTAAGACCTATACTAATTTTCTATAAAGGAAGCCGCTAATATAGTCTATAGAGCGGCATCTAGCGTAGCCGCACTATTATAAGCCCCTTCCCTTACGATGTTACGAATATATTGCTAACTAAACTAAGTTACTTTTCTACCTAAAACTTACCTAGCCTAGGCCGTTTGTAGGATAGAGGGGTACAAGCTAATAATCCCCTAGCGATCGCGCTTTAAGAATTAAGCGTTATCTAGCCTACAGCTAAGAAGCACGATTTATTGCTATTAGTAGGAATAGGGTTTTTACCCTCCTCGGCTAGGTCCCTAAAAAATAGCGCTCGAAAACTCTATAACGGTGCTCTACCTTAACTAATTCAAGCTACTTTATACTTACTATATATAGATAGGATATAGGGGTTTATAGAAGCCTTAAATTATCTCCTACTATCTATCCGATCCGACGTACTCCGCTTAGATTAAGCTATCCCTAGCCCGCTCCCTAATTTAGACGATATTACGTAGCTGCTGATATTATCTTTATTAGCATTTACTGTATTAGACGAGCTAGTTAGAACGATGCTCGTATTAGTAATATTTTTCTTTAAAATAGATAACTTTCCTAGAAATTAAGGGATGCTTTACTATCGAGGTTCTGTACTATATAGCTACCTACAGTCGGCAGAAATTGTCTATCGCGTTCTAATAGAATTTCCCGGGGCGGCGAGATTTTAAACTAGGGTAGGCGAGTATTTAGGCAACGTGGACCTCTAAGACTGCTGTACGGGCTATAGGTATTTCCGTAAGGAAATCGCGTTTTAGGTGTATAGCCTCGAAGAAGAAATTATAATTAAAATTGCCGATAAGGATTTCTATTATTGAATTAGGGGTATGCTAAAATCCGTGCATAACCTCTTAGCTAATTAGAAAGCCTCTACGCTGTTTAGCCGTCCCGATTATTAAATGCCCGTTTAGCCTCTAAATAGGCGCTATTATTATATACGAGGCTAGAAACGCCGAGTATAAATTAATGAATTGTTATTAAAAAGAAGAAGAATATAACTATAATATTTATTACGGGCTAATCACGGCACGTAGGTAGAGGGGAGGGTAGACGCTCTTTTTGTTTTGCTTTAACGCTAAAGGTCTTTCTGTAATAATGTATATTCCTGCTGCAAAACCCTATCTTTAGTAGTTAACGCCTTAAGGGTTTATAATATTCTATCTCGCAAAAGGTTGATTCGATTATTATTAACGATGTTCTAGATCCTAATAAACCTTCTACCTTACTTAATAAATTAACTGTTTTTAGTTAGCGGTTTTATAGGCGCACTAAAAAATCTATAAAGACTATCTGTACTGCTTAATATATCTAGTATATTTTATTA
This sequence comes from Penicillium rolfsii, assembly GCA_011392555.1. NCBI lineage: Eukaryota > Fungi > Ascomycota > Eurotiomycetes > Eurotiales > Aspergillaceae > Penicillium > Penicillium rolfsii. The sequence continues at coordinate 40,190 of QMFL01000013.1, forward strand.
ACGCTCTTACCTACTATATCTAATTAATTACTTATACGCTTTCTTACGTTAAAAAATGTCGACTCCGAAAATAATAGATCCTAGATATAGTAACCCTAGTATCTACAGCTAGAATACTAATTTAATTAAGATACTACCTATAAACCCCCTGCTGCTTAACCTTCCTAGCGCCGCCGTAAGGCCTAAGATTACTATATTAGATTATTACCTAGCTAAATGCCGTGGATCTACGTGTTACGGACCTCAAAGAGGCGCGGGGGCCGCAACTATTTGAGGGGCAACCGGGAACCAATCATTCCACGGACGCTAGTGCCTAGCGTCCTCACGTGCGTTTCAGTATACTCAGGCACGCCCTGAAGGCCCTGAGGGAAACGTTATAAGGAGGAGCCAAAATCGGCCTGCGGCTAACCGTCACAACTAATACCCACTTACACGATAAGACGGTTAGTATAATGCAGGAAATAACCACCTCCGCACGTGACTCTATAGTATACAGTTAGGTATACTAACGGGACTAAGGGAACGACTAGTCTAGTATACCACCGACTATTCCTAACTGTAGACTATGGCTGAAGGACTAGATATATAAAGATACTCTTTCGCTATCATGTATTTAGTTCTTCGCGATCAATTATACATTATTACTTAGTTACTACCTTTAGTACTTTGCATGTTATAGTTTACCTTAAGACAACCTAACCTATAAGTAGGGGATTCACTTAGTAGCAATACTTAGTGATTGACTTACTTAGCGCGCACTTCTAGCACGTTCTGCAAGACACTCAACAGGATCTATCCCGTAGTAAGGCCTTACAAGGCAACAGTACAATTAAGAGATATTCTTAGAATCCGAAGTAGTACCGACGGGGCCGGAATCGGCCGTCTTAGTATATATCGTTATAGTACTTAATTACTATAACGTATCAGGTAACTATTGCCCTATCCGCACTAACTCGTAGTAACTAGTCGGCTCCGCGTAATATATTAATCGCCCTATCTTTAAACCGTGAAGCAAAGTCATTATAGCAGGCAACGATAGCACTTCAAGAGGAAAAACCCTACGCCCTCTAGCAGCAAGGGAGGACGACTAGGAAGATGAAAAAGAACGACAAATTTAGGAACTCTAGAAGATGGTTCAGGAACTTAAGGAGAACCTAAATATACTAGGAGATACCTACAACACTTATTTAATCAGTATAAAGGACCACCTAGAGCAACTCTATGCTTAGGTCGTCGCTTCAGCACCAGCAACTTCTATCGGAGCACCTAAACTTCCAAAGGCTAAGACCTTTAACGGTACCCGACACAAGCTGCGTGGATTCCTTACGCAGATAGACATCTATATCGACGTTAACAAAGGACGACTCTTTACTGAAGGAAGTAAGGTCATCTTTATATCAGCCTACTTATAGGGCTAAGTATAGGATTAGCTCGAACCATACATCCAGGAATACTACGAAAAACTAAACGAGGAATAGTCGAGCACTACCTAGAGCATCTTTAACAGCTACACTACGTTTAGACAGCACTTAGAACGTACCTTTAGAGATATTAACGCTAAGAAGACAGCCGAACGAAAGCTAAAGCGCATTCGACAAACCGGCTCTGCTTCAACCTACACAGCCGAATTTATACAACTCGCAGCGATCCTCTAGTAGGAAGACTATACACTAATTCCGTACTACGACCACGGACTTAAATCCTATATTAAGGACGAGCTCGCACGAATTAACCGACCCGATACTATAGAAAAGCTCATCGACGTCGCAGTCCGTATCGACAACCGACTATACGATCAACAAATAGAAAAACGAGAGATTAAAGGATAGAAGAAAGGCAACAGCCGACCATCGCACTATCGCTACAACAAACGACCAAACAGACCCAGCAGGGACAGCGATCCCTATAGGCCACGACTAATAGAGCTCGACGCAGCAAGACTCCCAGCCGAAGAAGAAAAACGGCGCAAGGATAATAACTTATGCTTTAAATATAGAAAAGCAGGACATCGGGCGCGTGAGTACAATAATAAGCGCAACAACGCAAAGCTATAGGCGCGTAAGCGGAACAACGGACGCAACAACGCAAAGCCACAACAGCTACGGGCGACCTAGGACAATAAGGTCCGACCCTAGCAGCTCAGAGCCACCCACGACGGGATAGAGCGTCTAAAAGAAGCTATTACTAGAGTAACTCCGGACGAGTACGAGCATCTAAAGGACTAGGTTACCTAGTAGGCAACAGAGAAACTACTAGTTAGAAAAGAACCTAGGGTCAAGCAACTATATACCTAGCAGGTCGACGAGACCCTAGAGGAAATTATACGAGAACGCGGCCTAATCAGCGCAGAGCACGCGGAAGACCATTTCGAGAATAGCACAGAACAAATCGAGAGTCAAGGATAGACCCAGCACGGTCCCTAGAATACTATCGACTTATAGGAACTATCCGACGGATCCTAGGAGTAGGACGTAAGGATTCTAGAAACACTAATCGAGATTCTAGGAACCCTAGAGGTCCTAGAGACTCCACCCTAGCTCCTAGGAACGGATACTACTAAACAGCCTTAAGAGAACCCCACCGATAATCTAATTATTAAATGCTTAAATTAGATCAACCAGGTATAAGCACTTATAGAAACCAATCTTTTGTCTACCGACACCCTATAATAACTCATCGACATACTCGACAACATCAGAGGGGTTATAGAAGGAATACGCGAGGAAGAGCAATGCCCTTGCAACAGCAACGAATATATATATAGAGGATACGCACGACACCCCGACTATAGTCTAAGAACTATATCGGCCTATTACGACGATAACTATATAATACACTACTAAGGAAAGATTAAACGAAGCCTAGAACCTAAGCCGCTACGCTAGGAAAAGAAACCAAATTAGAAACTAGAATACGCGGGACTCTAGTTCGGAAACCGGAAGATAAACGAACAGCACCTTATAGCTACTATATAGGGCGCCTATATAAAGATTATTGCTAACATTATATTTCGACTAACTAAAGTAATGATCGATTTAGGAGCGGCGGGCAATTTTATAAGCCTACGATACAGAAACCGCTACTCTATTAAAGGTGTAAAAAAGGAACGACCTTAACCTATTATAGGCCTTAACGGAGAAAGCCTAGGGGAGGAGATAACACACAAGAGCGGAATATTACTAATAGTAATCGGAGATTACTTCAAGACTATTAGTTTCGATATCACCAACTTAGGATTATACGACGTAGTACTTAGAGTACTATAGCTAAGGAAGCACAACCTAGCTATTAACTAGCAAGCAGGAACGATAGTCTTTAATAGATGCTCGTGTTAACAGACAAGTAAGGTGTAGACTAGAAGCGAGCACAACACGCTAAAGAGACCTAGCTTAGGGGAAGTAGGTACTTATAAGAACCCTCACGAAGGCGAACTTAAGAGGAGTACTCGGCTAGGAGGTAGGCCTAATATACAGAAGACGGTCGATATTAGCGTTATCGCTACCACCGAACAGCGATCTAATATAACGGACAAGGAACTAAGGGAATATATCCTCGTCGACCACGACGAAAAGCAAGCGCTCTACGCAACGGATACGCAAGAGGAGGAACATACGATTCCTAAGGAATACCAAGAATTCTAGGATATATTCACGCCACCACCGGACGGTGAGCTACCCGAATATAGTCAGTTCGACCACGAAATCAAGATTAAGGAAGGCTAAGAACCAAGATTTATGCCTATTTACCCACTATCGCAGAAAGAGTCAGCGACACTAGAGGAATACATCAAGGACAACCTTAAGAAAGGAAACATTCAACACTCCAAGTTATTAGCAGAATACCCGATCCTATTCGTACCTAAGAAGGGAGGAGAACTTAGAATATACGTTAACTATCGACAACTTAACGACATTACCATCAAGGACCGATACTTATTACCGTTAATCAACGAAATCCAAGACATCATTCAAGGAGCGAAATATTTCAGCAAATACGATATTACTAACGCTTACAACCGACTTAGGATTAAGGAAGGAGACGAATAGAAAACGGCATTTAGAACCAAGTTTAGACACTTCGAATATAATATTATGCCGTTCGGACTTACTAACGCACTAGCATCGTTCTAACGATTTATCTTCGACGTTCTAAAAGGATACCTTAACAAGTTCGCTATCGCATACCTCAACGATATTCTCGTATTTTCGAAGACTAAATCCGAGCACATCGAATATAACAAAAAGGTGCTACAGCGATTAAGAGAAGCGAAAGTCACGCTTAAACTTAAGAAATGTGAATTTCACGTATAGGAAACGAGCTTTCTCGGATACACTATCAGTCCTAACGGACTAGGGATAGAGCAGGACAAAGTCAAAAGCATCCTCAAATAGCCAACACCGATATACGTTAAGGACGTACAGAGCTTCCTTAGACTCGCTAACTACTATCGAAAGTTAGTCCCGCAATATTCAAAATATACGGCCGGACTTTACCGATTCACTAAAAAGGGTGTACTATTCGAGTAGGATAACGAAGCGGAAAAGTCGTTTACTACACTTAAAGAAATATACAACTAAGAAGCAGGAAAAGCTATTATTGCGACATTCAATTACAACGCACCTATTATTATAGAAACCAACGCATCGGACTTCGCGCTTAGAGCTCAGCTTATACAACTAGGACAAGACGGCAAGCTTAGACCTATCGCTTTCTAGTCTCGCAAGATAATACTAGCGGAACTAAATTATAACATCCACGACAAGGAACTATTAGCTATAGTATCAGCATTTTAAATATAGAGAGCATACTTAGAAGGAGCTAAGCATACTATAATCGTCAGGACGGATCACCACAACCTCACCTATTTTACGACAACCAAAAAGCTCACACGACGACAAGCTAGATAGGCAGAAACACTAGCCCAATACGATTTTAAGATTATACACTACAAGGGAACCGAAAACGCAGTAGCGGACGCGCTAAGTCGACGCCCGGACTATAAACTTAGAACTAAGGAGGCAGTACCCGCTATCCTAACCACGGACAGCGAAGGGCATATTATTTATAACCACTAAATCCTCGCAGCAACCAGCGAATTGCAAGACGATAAATAGCTTAAGAAGATTCGAGTCAACACTAAAACCGATAAGTCAATTCAGAAGGTTCTAGGCAATAACACCGCGCTAACGCGTAATAGTCTAGTCTATATTCATAGCCTAGTGTATATTCCTAGGAACCTCTAAACTAAGATCATCTAATTACACCACAACGAAATTATATAAGGATATTTAGGAATCGAAAAAATAATTAAGAAAATTACACGAAACTATTATATTCTAGGACTATACCGAAAAGTCCGGAAATACATCTAATAATACAACTTATATCAACGAAACAAGTCGTCACGACACGCCCTATATAGAGAGATAGAAAAAGCAGAAACCCCAACACGACTATAGGAATAGATTACTATAGACTTTATCACGAAGCTACCCGTTTCGGAGGGAAATAACATAATTATAGTAATCGTCGACCGACTAACTAAATACGCATATATAGTTCCAACAACAGAGACTATCGACGCACGATAGATAGCTAACCTATTGCTCAAATATGTATTTACTAACTATAGGACACTAAGCAAGATCACCTCAGACAGAGACAAGTTATTCACATCGAACATATAGCAATCACTTACGGATCAACTAGGCATTAAGCATAGACTCTCTATAGCCTACTACCCGTAGACCAACGGATAAACGGAACGAGTCAACTAGACACTAGAGCAATATCTACGATATTATATAAACTACTAGTAGAATAACTAGACAGGATTGCTGTTAATAGCTTAGTTCGCGTATAATAACGCTATACACTCCACGATCAAGGAGACACTATTCTTCGCAAATTATAGGTTCAATCCTATAATCATCGGAGAACTAATTAGAAAATAATCGCTCGCAAAGTTATCTCGACTACTAGCGACAGGATTAAAATAGTTGCACCTACAACTATCTAGAGATATCGAGTTTCTTAATATACGTATAATAAAATTCTACTACGATTAATCACGCTAGGAGGCGCCGGATTTTCAAAAGGGGGAGAAAGTCTACCTTTTACGACGCAACATTCGCACCAGACGACCTAGCGCGAAACTCGATCACCTAAAATTAGGACTATTTAAAATCAAAGAAAAAACAGGACCACTCAATTATCGACTAAAACTACTAGAAAGTATACAACGCATTCATGCAATATTTTATATCTCGTTATTAGAAAAGGCACCTAGAAACGCCGAAGTCGCTACTAATATCGAAATCAAGGAAGAAATAGAAAACGAATATAAGGTCGAGGAAATCCTAGCAACAAACAAAATCAGCGGAAAACCTTACTACCTAGTGAAATAGAAGGGATATAATACCTCAGAAAATACATAGGAACCTATCGAGAACCTAATAGGCTGCCACTAGCTAGTTTAACAGTACTACTAGCAAGAGGGGAACCCACCGACAAGACGCCGCCCGGGGCGTCCTAGAAAGATACAGGGAATTAGTCTAGAGACGTTACAAACCGACTTAAACTAGCGTTATCTAACATAGCAGCTAACTATCGAATTTCTTGCTGCGTAGCAAGACGGTCGAATTCAATAAACTCCGCAGCGGACGGAGGATCATCCTCGTTAAGACAGTCGGCAACCGCCTAGTCGTGATCCAACATCCGACCACCACGATCTTTTAGGAACTTTTGATATTTTTACAAACGAATCACTTTCGCTATCGCTTCGTTCATTTACTAGGAATAAAGGAGGAATTATTTTTAAGCTTCTTCAAGCTCCTAAGCTAGTCTCTTCTCTTCGCGCTAAAGGTCCTCCCACTCCTTATCGGAATAAAAACTACGTTTATAAGTCTAATCCCGGCGGGCGCAAGTAGAACACTTCCTGCTGTTAGCGTACGAGCTTATAATATAAGGCTTTCCCCGAACAAAACAATAGTCACAAGGAGACGAAGTCGGAGAACTAGATTGCTCGATTCTGTTAGCTAAACGATTATTATCAGCGTATTTATCGCGTTTAGGCTTAACCACAGCACTACGAGGTATATTAGGCTATAAAGGGAAGAGGGTAGAGGAAGGCTAAGGAAAACAAGGATTAACGCACTTAACTAAGGGGGAGACCACTATTTAAATCCTTTAAGGACAAAGGACAAGGAAGGAGGGGATAATGTTACGGACCTCAAAGAGGCGCGGGGGCCGCAACTATTTAAGGGGCAACCGGGAACCAATCATTCCACGGACGCTAGTACCTAGCGTCCTCACGTGCGTTTCAGTATACTCAGGCACGCCCTAAAGGCCCTAAGGGAAACGTTATAAGGAGGAGCCAAAATCGGCCTGCAGCTAACCGTCACAACCAATACCCACTTACACAATAAGACGGTTAGTACGATATAGGAAATAACTACCTCCGCACGTGACTCTATAGTATACAGTTAGGTATACTAACGGGACTAAGGGAACGACCAGTCTAGTATACCACCGACTATTCCTAGCTATAGACTATAGCTAAAGGACTAGATATATAAAGACACTCTTTCGCCATCATGTATTTAGTTCTTCGCGATTAATCATACATTGTTACTTAGTTACTACCTTTAGTACTTTGCACGTCACAGTTCACCTCAAGACAACCCAACCTACAAGTAGGGGATTCACTCAGTAGCAATACTTAGTGATTGACTTACTTAGCGCGCACTTCTAGCACGTTCTGCAAGACACTCAACAGGATCTATCCCGTAGTAAGGCCTTACGAGGCAACGGTACGATTGAGAGATATTCTTGGAATCCGAAGTAGTGCCGACGGGGCCGGAATCGGCCGTCTCAGCACATATCGTTATAGTACTCAATTACTGTAACGCATCAGGTAACTATTGCCCTATCCGCACTGACTCGCAGTGACCAGTCGGCTCCGCGTAACACTACGATAGCCTTAGAGACTACTTACTTACGCTTACGACGCTGGAAAAATAGCCCTTTATAAACTCTATCGTAGTTGAAAGATGAAAAGCTGCGCTAATATAACTAATAAGAACGTAAGAACGACTTCTATAGGAAGTAGGTTGAAAATGATTTAGTTGTCGTTTGAGAATGATCGATTGTGATTCTGACACCTATCTTAGTCGGCAAAATCCTTCGATTTACAATATGGAATTAGTAACAAGGCAAGGCTATGTTTGCTTCTGGATCGACAGATTGCAATAAATTCAACCAGAAGACATCTTCTAACTGCATATTTATCTCTCCAAATCCAGAATAAACGAGTTTCGAGGAATCAAACAGCAGCGTGGTTGGGCGATCTTCCGCTTTTTCGATGGGAATTTTTCGAAGCCAAGAGTCATATCTGTGGCTGACCTACTGGCGACAGATGACGTAGGTCTAGGTGTCTTCAATGTCGACTTCAAGGGATGTCCAGAAATCTCTGATGACGCTAATGTCTCCGAGCCGGCACTTGTCATATTAAAAGACCGGCAGGAGATCACCCGCTACTCGGGCGGACACCTTGACCAGATTGAATATGTGCTTTCACGAATTCTTTGTGGGCTAATGGGCCCTAACGGGGAATTATCTACGGAGGGCTAAAGTCGCTAAATCGGGAGCGCTTGCATTTGGTTGAATTAAACACTAGGTAACAAACTTCAAACGCCAATTCCTCAATATTGTACCTTTCAACAGGTTAAAGACGTGAAGTCTAAGGGAGGTCTCATTGGTTTTCCAGCATGCTAACAAAGTATTGTACCCACTTTAGGGCTTTAGGATGGCAGCCATCGCCTCCGATGTGGACAGCGTGTACGCTCCAAAAGCGGTGAGTAATTTGATTTTGATGTGCATAGATGTGTTCCTCCAAGTCCTCATCCAATGCCCCTGGATCCATGCGGCGGGAGCCGTAGCTTAGCAAGATTACGTACAACATGTCTTTGCTTATTCTGACGGGAGGATATGTCCCGACATTGATGTTGACGTTGATGTTGACGTTGATGTTGACGTTGATGTTGACGTTGATGTTGACGTTGATGTTGATGTTGATGTTGGTTGATGATGATGATGATCTTAACCGTTTCAACATGCATTTCTGTACTAGAACGTTCTATCATTGAAACTTTCGATTTACCGCATACTTTGAGGTTCCCCCAACGCTCACCATGCCAGTAAATGGAGAATTGTTGGTTAATGAAACAACCGAGATGACAAAACATTATATACTAGTCTAAGCAATAGGTCATCAAGAGCAAAGAAAAATGACCACCTGGCTCTAGGCAAAGACACTTATATCACATCAAATGTCACAATCTATCATCCCATACAGTTTGAACTAGGCTTTCAATTCTAGCAAGGCTTCTCCGGCCTCCAGTCGCTCATACTACGCCTCGTTGATCTCTACGAAGATCATCCCTTAGTTGTCAAACGACAACCACAACAGAAAATGAAGGGCGACGATCGAGGTATGCCCAAAACACTGTACCACTACGTGATGTTCCAAGCTCATTACAGTCCAGACTATTGACCTTTACGAGCTTTGGTCTACCTCATCCGATATCCCAGCAACGCCACCCCTCCTGGCCGCAGAACATGATGATATGCCGCTAAATTCATTTCTCAAAGGCCAACCCGTTGATTTTAGTGGCCCGCTACCACGTTCAATGGAGTGTCTCCTATTTCCCGATCCCGAGAATCTTCAAGCGGGCTTCAACTGGCCTGGCCCAGATCTCCTTTCCGCTACAACTCAATTTGAAGACGTAATGGTCTACATGTCAGCATTCGTCCCGGCAAGGCTACTACATTGGGTGGAGATATGCCTCACTGAACTAGATCAGATCGCGGATCAGACAATCGAGGAGTATCACTTCCATCTCTCTTCGACCACATATGGCAAGGAAGATCTCTACTGGGTGCGCAGACAAATCCTGGATATCATCTCCGGATCCAGGGATAAACACCGGAGCCTCTTCCAATTGTCTTTACGACCGCGGACGGAGCTACTCACACATTTCCCGGACTCCGCAGGCCCTTTGCACACAACGCCTCCCACGGCAACATGCCTGAAACCAGATGTATTCGTACAAAACTTGACAGATAACAGATGGCCTCTCTGGTAGACTGATGAAAAGGCTCATTGTCACTGGCATGGTCATTTTACGCCTCCTGAAGCAATGTATTTTTAGGGAAGGTTATCGCACGCGGGAGACTTGCTTCAAAGCAGTATGGTGGCGTACGCTCCAGCTGACGAAATCGAACTCCCATGGAGGGAACAGGCTGGTAGTAATAGGCTTATCTTTGGTTCCCGTTTCTGAGCCAGGTTTTATCGGGAGGCTAGAGATCATTCGAAAATCCTATTTGCTATAGAGCTGTCCACATATATGATAGAACTGATGGGAGAATGGGATTGTCTTAGGATAGGCGAGACGCCTGAAAGGATGCGTGATGAATACTAGCCTTCATTCTGCGTTCCTCGGGGTCAAGTCACTTACTACATGCGACAATGTAATCCAATTTTCGGAGAAGCATTTAGTTCTAGAGCCATTGCCGATATTGCGGTTCTAGAACACACCCGATGTACACACTACATTTTGTATATAGTGTGTAAATCGTTCTGTGTGGAGCCAACAAGCTTTTTCTGTGTTGCCTGAAAGTCATAGACATTTTCCTTGTTCACGTAAAACCTCATTTGTGAGGCCACAGCTTTGCAAGCTTATTCCGGTTACCTGTAAATAAAGTGCAAAGGTACACACTGAGCGATTTTCGACGCATGTTGACTCGATATTGTGCTGCTCAAGTAAGTAAATAGCCGTCTGTCGCAATAAGTAAAGAGAAGAGAGAAACAAACCGTAGAGTCCTAACAGAACCCACCGCGTTCCAGATCCCACGCAAATGTGCACTCGCAAGATCGACTCTATTTCTAATCAACACCAGTATCCCCGACCAGACAATCTTCTACGGTGGGCTTCACCCTTATCCTTCGGGTTTTGAATGAGCATTTTGATGGAAGATCAACTTATATCGTGTCTGCAGACATGTTCGCGCCCGCCATGTTGATAATGGCAAAGACGACCCTATCCTTCGTCATGTTCTCGCACAGCGCCCTGTGGGAAGCACCCGAGGACCGCGGCGAAGGGTGAATTCCGGTTAGCTGTTTGAATTTTACCTTCGATGCCCTATCTACTCGGTTTTTGCCAATCAGATCACTCCTGTATATGCACACTGTTTCCTAGCGTCAGGGTAATAGAAACATATGGGGTAGATGGGCGTCGAAACATTTGCTGTGTAACTGTAACGAACTAGCTGTGATGTTATTCTCAATTGGGGTTAGTACAATATGCAAGTCTATGATAGAAAACCGAGCGATGGCACGTTTCTTGCGACCAGTGATGTTCCGCCACGTTTTGAACGATTGGGTACACATGCGCGTAGGCTGTCCCACTCAAACTTCAGCAATGTCCTGTTGGAATGAGACGTTTCACACGAAAGCTCTGAATTGTAGATTTCTCTTTCAATGCTCTGATTTCCCAGAACTGTCCCTTACCTAGCTCCTGAAGTTTTGATAGCACGCTCAACATGACAACTTCATGGGATATCCGGAACAAGGTCCATGCACCAGGTATGTCAATTTCGTACTGTGTATAAGCTTTTTCTATGCAAGCAACTCATGCTCAACGTTAGCATCGGAGATTTTGGAATGGATCCATCTAGTCGAGAGTAAGCGGACACTTTCCCTACCATCTGATATAGAGTGACCTTTCCTAGAAAACTTTAGCACTCTGAAGAAGTCTAGTTGCCGAGCTCTGATCAGTGAAATATGCAACGAGCAGTCGAAGCATCGATCCTGGAGGGTCGATATATTCAAAGTGTCAAGTATCAATAGTCAGCTAGATGAGATCCATGATGTGGTACATTCGTACGAAGACACACGGGGAGAAGGCCTCATAGATGTTCTTCGAAGGGTTTTCATGTAGAGCTGTGAGAGAACTTAAAGAAACGCACATGAAGACGCGGCAAGGGAGCGGCAAGGAAGCAACTCTGTGAATCTATTCAAAATATAGCTTTGTGCTATTTCAGATAGCCGCTATTTTTTCTTCTCCAGCGCGGCCAGAATTACATCCATATCCTGGCCATGCAGGATCCTTTCGTCTTCAATGTAATAATAATTGCCCGGGGCGAGTACCTGGCCACCCTTTTTGAACGTAATGGTCCCACCAATGGGAATCACAATCATCCGGCCAGTGGGATTTTTGACCTTGGACTCCTTGAAGACGTGAAACGCGGTGCACGTGGTGACCTATATTTGCATCGGACGAAAGCACCGAAAACAGGAAATTTCTTGAACTCACCGGCTTGCCTTGCGCTTTTAGTTCCATCTTGAGCTTAGTCATTTCATCGGAAAACCTGGGACCTCCATGCCTCCAGCCCCAGTTCGCTCGCACCTCCTCCGCGGTTTGCCTGCTGTTGATGAGTGAGCTCATTTCGCTGACAATCCCGGGCAATGTTCCCACGAGTTGCTCAACACGGGCCTTGATGAATGATATATAAGTTGTATATATTCCCAGGAGCGAAAATAAAGGAGGCCGAAGACAACAAATGTGTGAGGCTCTCTCTCCACGCGGGATATCAGAGGTTCCTGTTTTATAATAGACACCAACCCAAGGCAGAATCAACTAGGTTTGAGGCCAATGCGGGGTTGCTGATGCCAAGACTCTCTCATAGATAATCTGACAACCGCTTTTTCCCAGAGAAAATAACTGTACGGAGTAAGCGGGGTCGACGGACTAGCTGAAACCAACCCGGGAGTCAGATATGCATCCATCTTACCGTGTTTTCTAACTACGCGTATTTAGTAGGCGGTAAGAATTACTATAGGCGGTCAGTGAAGTGGGGCCGGGGGTATTCCAACTAGTCACTGCAATTTGGCTGACTTAGTCGCCGTGTGGGCAAGATGACACCCCAGAGACCATGGACCGTGTTCTATCTTTCCTCTATCTCAGGGGGTATAGTGAGGATGGGCACATAATTCAATATCAACAACCCATATCGGCGCTTGCCATCTGTGACCATGAGTCTGGTTCATCTCTTTCAGAAAACAAGCTAGAAATCTCAGAGCCAGCCAGCCAAGCTGCTTTCAACAACATTGACGTATTTATCGCTGCTGATAAGTACGGAATCCTTCCATTGAAAACTCTGGCTACCCTGAAGTTTTCCCGATGGGCGAACACAAATTGCAGCTCCCTTACGAGTTGTAACTCAGCATGAACAGCAAATCGAGTTGGGCACTGTCGTAGGGAATACTCGTGGGGATCTCCCTTACCTCTCCAGATGAGTGAAAGATGGCGTAAATACTCTTCTTCTTTCGAGCCATCAAGTCTCCGGAGGACGAGACTAAGGTTAACCCCCCTGCTTTGTATAGGCACTCTTTCGGGGTCAAGCACCGAATCGACAGTGATTTTATTGAGTAGTGTGAGTAGTTCCTTGGCAAGTTGTGCAAATGCTCAGGATGCGATTCCATAGCGGCCCAATTTGAGTATGATCAATAACCATTTCTCTAGTTGACCGGTATCTGTACGAAAAGAAACTCTGCGTGGTCGTGTTTTGCTTTTTATGCGTGCCGAAGGAGCTGCATTAACGACTGTGTATTCTCAAAATCCACTCCATCCATTGACGGAATACATTCCAGCCATTCGAAGAATGGCTCCAGAAAAGCAGTGGACAAACGCCTATTGCATCACCTGCAAAACAAGAGCCACGCCGTCAACGGTGAGTGGCAACTCCAAACCACTGAGAGGGTGAAACATTCTCTCTGCAACTATAAGCAAAATTCAAGGAAGTGAGGCACATGGTCCTCATCGTAAGGCTGTTCATGTATGATAGAGCAATTACCGTTGCTCAACATTTGTAATAGGCCTCGTGGTTCAATGTGAAAGTGAGCTTATAAATAGGGTTACCCCTCTATAATCATTTCTCTCCCTGAAACCAACTCTCATCTCGATTTGCCTACCCGATATTCAAAGTATGACAAACAATCATGACACCGACACGAGCGAAGATGATGGTCTGATGGCTCAGGCAAACGAGCAGCTTCAACGCGAGCTGCTCCAGAGTCAGAAGCCCACTCTCGCTGCATACCGAGGCCCCCGACGCGTGGTGCCTCTCGGTATCTCCCCCGGCCATGTCAAAGACTGGACTCCAGCGGATGCTTTTCGGGAATTGTATCAGAATTAGTACGTGCCAGTCTCTTCCGCATGACAAACGCTAAATGAACACAGGAAGGATGCCATCAACGAAAGATTCAAAATAGACCGCCAGGGCTGCCTACCATTCTTGGAAGACCACGGCGATCTCTCAATTGTTGTTCCCGAGACACCGCTATTCCCTCCCCTTCCCCCAGGAAACGGAGCGAGTTCTCTTTCCTTCCTCAAGATTGTGTAAACGGCATGTTGGCCTAGCTAGATTGAATTTAAGTCTTGCTTCAGCCCTTCACAATGACTTCGACATCCAACGGAGCGGATTTGCCGCAGCCTAACCCTAACTGCAGTCAATTTGACTGCAGTACCCCCCATGGGTTAGCTTTACAAATTGGGGAAATGAATGATTAAGTATTGATTTACAACTGGTGAAAATTCGAAGTTATTAAATCTACAGGAGTGTAATTGTGATGGCACCCTGAAACTAATTGTAATCTACCCCCTCCCGGAAACCCTAACCCATATTAAAAAATTAACCCCAAAATGTAATGAGCCTCATTACAATTACCCCCATGGGTTAGGGCCAGAGACGTCCATTGTCTGCGCCCAGATTGGCTACGCAAACCCAGCTTCAGATATAGCGTGGCTGACAAAATTTATTTTAAGACGGCTGGTACTTACCAGAATGAAAATTCTGAGTCCCAATATGAGCGTTATCGTCGATTTGTTGACCACTACCGTTGTTGACATTGGTCGAGATTTTGACAAATTTCACCGCTCTGACAATATCTTCAAGTTCGACATTTTGCTCCAACGTAGAAGAATTCACTGCGTGATTACTGACGATGAGTTGGACGTCTTGAGCGAGAGTAGACATAAGCTCTTCGACTTTGTTTCCGTTTCCAAGTCTCCGAACGACTTTTTAGGAGCTCTCCAACCTCCGATCGTCTCCATCGTGACATCAAGGATAGAAATTTCGTCTCTCAGTTTGACGCGGCTGGAACTGAGAAATCGATTGCTGGAACGACAAATATGAACTCAGGAGGTACTGACGCCCCAGTTTCACCTCAGCCTTCACTTTGATTTGTCCCACTTCATCCTTCTTTGTCTTCTTCGGTGATCACAGTCAGACACAAGAGGCTAGACCTGGCACTCACCCGCCCCGCGGGTCCAAGATCAGGAACCTCCACCCGCACCTCAGAGGGTCAGGGTCCGACCCCGCCGACCCTGACCCTGACCCTGACCCTCTAAGGGTCCCTTGAGGGTCACCCGCATCGACCCTCATCGACCCTCAAATGCATAATTTCTCCGCGCCTTTCCTATTTCGGATGTATAAATTTGCTGATTTAGCTTCTTAAAATACTGTTATTTATAGCTGTTCTAGTATACCTCTAAATTCTTCTTGTCTTTTACTATAAAGGCTTTAGAAATATAAAGAAATTGAATTGTAAGTTGATACTTCGTAAATCGTAACCTTAGGTTTCTTAGTATCGACTAGAAATATCTTGTAAAAGGTTAGTTTTAATAGATATTGTGGAATACTCGTAGTATAGTTGTTAAAATATATTTCTGAAGTAGACTAATAGTAGTGCACTTATACGATGAGAAATACATCTTTTTATTTTTAATGCTAAACAAGCATTAAATATAAAGTTATCTTAGGCAATTAACTAAGTAGAGTCTTGTTTTATTTTCTGCTAATTTAGCTTATCTCTAATTACTTTAGGTCTTATACGAAAGAAAGTTGAAAATTAGATTGTTGGACTTCAACGTTTTCTATTAGAAAAAAAAAGATAACATAACTTGAGGGTCGATAAGGGTGACCCTCACCGACCCTTAGGGTGACCCTTATCGACCCTCGGGGCGACCCTCTTTACCCGTATGTACCCTCTATACTAGTTAATCGGACAAGATAACCTTAGCATAAGTAGGTAAGAAGATGATCTATTAACTTCGCGTCCTCTCGCGACTAGGGTAAACTGATTTCCCCCGTACGATAGCTTTTTTTCATTTACTTTTCGTAAGTCCTCTTCCTCAGCGACTATATAAACTACCTATAAAGCATGTCTTAACTCTCGGATAGATATCCCTCCTTAATAGCTGAGGGGGTTGGACTAGAAGATCTCTTATACCTTGTCCCGGACGACACTATTTTCTCAAGTTTATTTCTATCTAGTCAACCTTTATTTAATACAACACTTAATAATTCCTCTGTTCCTCGACCGCTAGCACCCTAGGTACTAGAAAACCTTCGGCGGATTAAACCTGACTGGAATAACGAATATCTATCGTACGAAGCGAATATAAGTAAGGAATTCGTGGAGTGGTGGCTTTAAACTAACTATGGGAGGAAAAGGCGAATTAATTGGGATGGAAGGCATCATGCAACCTGTTAGGAAGGCTTCGATCAAGTGGCTAATACGAAAGATAGAAAGCCAGGCGTGATGTGCAAACGATGCCGTACGGTTCTTGAACATCTAGCGTCAGCACATTCTGGTATCTTATCGATGAATAAACACCTTAAAGGGCCATAATACAAGCAAGGAACAGTTAAGCTAAGTATCTAGAAACTACTCGTATAAGCTATATGTATAACTAAGATATCTCTCTACGCGGAACTAACTAATAGATAATCTACTAGGGTCAGAGGGCGCCTGCCTAAGTATTCACGTAGAGTACTTAGGAACAGAAGCTTCTAAATCTAGTCACAGTATCGTATTTACCTTTCCTATTCCTCGAGTATCAAGAGTTCTATAATCTTATCTCGTACGCACGACTAGCCCCCACGACACCGACTATTCCTTCTAGGAAGGTAATCCATACGAGGCTTCGTGAATTTGTTACCGAAAACCAAACAACTACTCTCCGAAGCCTACCACCAGACGCAAAGCTATCCCTAGCACTTGACTGCTGGACGTCGCTATTCTAGCAAGCATTTATGGCGATAACAGCATATTTCCTTGATCGGAACTAGGACTACCGCGAAGTCCTTCTTAGGTTTAAGCCGCTTTCCGGTACATATTCAGGGGTTAACCTAAGTGAAATTGTCGTACGGACTCTACAACAGCATCAAATCCTCGATCGAGTGCTTACGATTACGACAGACAATACGTCTAATAATACTATACTTATAGCTGTTGTTAACGATATAATACAGGCTCTAAAGCTCAACAATAAGTCCGTAATCATCTAAGTCCCTTATATTGCACATATGATTTAACTTAGTCTGAATGATCTGCTTAGGAAGATGAAGGCTTCACCAAAGAACGACACCGCGGAGCTCGAGTGGAACGAGGATCGCGTACGAGCCCTATATACTTAACAGCAGAAGCGAGAGATTGCCGACACACTAAATAAGGTTAGTTCTCTTACTTTCTAGTTATACAATAATTATACTTATATCTATATTTTTAAGGTTCGTAGTCTTGCTGTGTATATTAACGTAAGCCCTTAACGCCGCGACGCTTTCTACAATCTTCAACCCGACGAGCTAAAGCTCGTGCCTATCTAGGACGTACGAACGCGATGGAATTTAACGTATCTTATACTTCGCCGGGCTAAGAGACTCTAAGCGACGTTTAATATATTCTGCTCGTAGTACGATTAGCCTTATTTTGCACTAAACACCGAGGAGTGGCGATAAATCGATTATCTACTGTTTATCCTATAGCCCTTCTTCAAATACACAACCGTCGTTTGTACGACTAAGGACATAAGTATTCACTTAGTCTTTAGTTTCTACAATAAGCTTTTTAATTATCTTGAAAATTCAATCCGTTAACTCCGACGAAAGAAGGTGCCTTAGAAGTAGTTAATGCTTTCCTCGCTTAAGGCTGCGTAAGAGAAGCTATCAAAATACTACGCTATAATAGATAGAATGGAAGGGGACCTCTACGTAATTAGTACGATCCTAGCGCCAGCAAACAAACTCTAGTTCTTCTCAACTAAGGACTGGGAGTCCGATAATCCAGAGAAGGACTATAAAAGGATCTATTATAGCAGTCTTAAGTCTCTCTTTACCTCGTACGAGGAGAAACGTCCGGAAGAAAGGCTACGATCGGACGCAATATTGTTAATGACGATAATAACAGACGCTGATCTACTATTTGAAAGCTTGTATGTATCACTACCTCCGCAACAGAACGAGCTTACGAGGTACCTTAAAAGTCGTACGTGCTCTCTTCTCTTCTTACTACATAACACTAACTCTTTCTTTTAGCGACTATACGAGGCTCCCCTTGGGTCTTTTAGAAAGACTATAAACACGAGTTTCCTGTACTTGTAAGCCTTACCCGGGATATTATGTCGATCCTAGCAACTGGGGCAGGAGTGGAGCGTCTCTTTAACTCTGCTCGGGATATCTGCTATTATCGACGAGGGTCTTTAAAGCTAAAGACTATCCGGGATATTATGCTTTGGATGTGTACGATAAGATTTGACCTCCAAGAGCAGAAACGGCTTATGCTATAGGAGTATCTCTTATACTAAGAGATTGCAGCTATGATAGAGGCTAATGAAACACGGGACGAATCCTTTGATCCGATTAGTGATACTAAGGAAGAGACAGAGGATATAGTATATAAGGCGGAGGGTATATAGCCCCTAAACGCACAATTCCTTCCACGGTCTCGTACGACAACACTTGACCTTAAAGATAGAGAGGCTATGGATTATGATGAGCGTGATGAGCATGATGACGACGACGACCTAAACCCTCCTTTACTTGATACCCAGCAGCGTGTATCTAGTAGAAAGCGTAAGCGCTCGAAGTTACTTGAGGGCTATGTACTTGGATCTTCATAATTACTACACTGTTTGATTCTATATATCCTATATTGTTATTCGTACGATAAAGAATATAATTTCTTATGATTTCACCTTTTGATCCTTAATTTTTTACTCTTCTGCTGTATTGAAAGTTACAAATGAATACACGGAAATCCTCTCTAAATCTACATAATTTATGCATTATAAGCAAGTCACGTTTTCTACCTGTTTGTCTTGTTTGGGGACCCTGAGGTTCACCCGCGGGTGACCCTCTTAAGGGTCGGACGTCTAGGTGAACGACCCTCAGGGTCGATAACTCAGTCGCTTACCCACCCGCGGGGCGGGTCGGGTGGAGGGTCCGGAGGGTCACCCGCGGGTGAGGGCCAGGTCTACAAGAGGCCAGGAACAGAATGTGCATTACGTTGTCAAGGTTACATTATATGGTCCGACAACATCCCCTGCCTTCTTAAGCCCTGTGCAGATGAGTGGAGTCTTTCCGGAAATTCCATTTGAAGAATGGCTGGGCAATCCAAAATTGCGACCTTCCTGTCCCTTTATTTCCAAAACCAAAAATATCAGGTAGGTGCCATCACTTATTGATCCATAAGGACTCCAGGGCCCCCACCCCCGCATAGCCCGGCCAAGGCTTACGACCAAAATCTCAATAAAAGCCACTACCCGCCTCCAATGGAGAAAACTGTCACAATCACTGAACATGCATCACAAACAGTACCAAGTGGAGCTCCCAGAGCCGCGACGGTGGTGGTTCTTACCATTTCCCTCTGTCTAGGCATCTTTTGTGTGTCCTTGGTGAGCATGGCTTGACCATCAATGTATTAGCTCCATATAGTGAGTATAATGCTAATATATGTTTTTTTCTCCAGGATGTCTCCATTATCGCCACAGCCATCCCGCGCATTACTAACCAATTCGGGTCGCTGGAGGACGTTGGCTGGTACGGAAGCTCCTATCTCCTTACCAATTGCGCCACAACCCTGGCCTTTGGCAAGTTCTATACCTACTACTCCACCAAATCGGTATATCTCTCAGCTCTAGGTCTGTTCGAGATCGGATCCGCCGTTTGTGGAGCGACACCCACCTCTCTCGGTCTCATTCTCGGTCGATGCCTGGCCGGCCTGGGTGCCGGAGGTATCTTCTCTGGAAGTCTATTGATTATCGCTCAGGTGGTGCCACTGCGTCGCCGCCCCGTTTTTACGGCATTTCTGGGGAGTATGTTCGGAATTGCCAGCGTCTTGGGTCCTCTGTGAGTTGTATCACAGATTGTATCTTCATGCGAAGCAGCCTGCTGACCAGAGACAGCCTTGGCGGCGCTTTCACCGATCACGTCTCGTGGCGATGGTGTTTCTACATTAACCTCCCCATTGGTGCAATAGCAGCTGTTTTTGTTCTCTTCCTCTTCGACTCCCCTGAGCCTGTTCAGGCCCGACCAATCCTTCGTGATTTGTTGGGAAAGCTCGATCCGATAGGAACAATTCTTTTCTTGCCTGCCATTGTATGCCTGTTGTTGGCGCTACAGTGGGGAGGTAACCAATATGCATGGGACAATTATCGCATCATCGTACTGTTTGTGGTGACAGGGATTCTACTGATTGCATTCTGGGGTTGTCAAGTCTGGTACGGGGAAAATGCCACCCTCCCGCCACGAATAGTGCGAGATCGCAATATTGTGTCGTCGGCCTGGTTTGCCATCACGCTCAATGGGGCCTATATGGTCTTCGTTTACTATGTAAGCTTGTGACTTTCTCTCCAATAACACACGTTTGACCCGATGCTCGCAGCTTCCCATCTGGTTTCAAGTCATCAAATCCGCCTCAGCTACAAAGTCTGGCGTCATGAGCCTCCCAAGTATCTTGGCCGTCGTGATCGTCTCCATTCTCAGCGGAGCCACAGTCACGGTACTCGGTTATTATAACCCACTCATGATCCTGGCGTCGGTTATCCTCGCGGTAGGTGCTGGACTTTTGACCACCTTGGAGCCAAACTCTGGCACCGCCAAGTGGATCGGCTATCAGATCCTCGTAGGCATCGGGGTCGGCCTCGGGCAACAAATACCCTTCATTGTGGTGCAGACAGTACTCCCGAACAGCGATGTCCCCCTCGGTACCGCCGTTGTCACGTTTGCTCAGACCCTGGGAGGCGCTATTTTTATTTCTGTCGCCCAGGCTGTTTTCACCAACCAGTTGACGGGCAACATGCGTGCCGAGAACCCGTCAGTTAATGTAACGGATGTTCTCGGCATGGGGCCGACCACATTCCGGGAAAAATTCTCCGGGGATCAGTTGGGTAGCGTCTTGCAATCTTACAGCTTCGCGGTGACGCAAGCTTTCTATGTGGGAGTCGCGCTAGCGGCACTCGCGGTATTTGGTACGGTGGCCCTGGAATGGAAATGTGTCAAGAAGGAGGATACACCATCATCTGTCAAGGAAGAGGATGGAGCGAGTGAACCTGTGTCGTTGCAGGGAAGGAATCTCCGGAGGGCCTGACGGGCTGGACTGTGGATCATGGATAGTCGTAGAAAATTAGCGATGATCCTAGTTAGCCTGTGTTCAAATTTCACCCCTTGCGGATTGCGGTGTCCTAAACTACATCAAAGCAGATCCAGAACGGGTTCTTCATCACCGTCGTTTCTCAGAAAACGCCGATCACTCTTACCCTTCATACCTGGGCGCCTTGTGTGACCTGGGCCATTAGTCACGGGAGTAGACTACATCAACCTTGCTGGCAGCATAGGGCATATGCATGACAGCATGGAGGCCTAGTGAGACAGGGCCAGCAATCTATTTGAAAGGCAATGGAAATGGAGAAAAATGAGATTGAATCGCCAGCCCTGGGACCACGCCCGACGTGATCTAACATACTTCTGATCTGTTCTTCGAGACATACACATTGCGATGACGGTTTCCGCCACTACCACCAGTGCCCATCCACCTGAGGAAGCCGGACTCACGAAAGGCGGCACGATGACGACCCCGTACTACACCCTGAGCAAATCTATTCCCTTCGCTAACCTGGATCAGTACCGGTACTGGCATGCCGTGGCCCCGATGCTGGGGGAGATGCTTGCCCGAGGCAACTACAGTATCCATCAGCAATACGGATACCTATCTCTGTTCGCCCAGGTGATCGTTCCCAGGCTGGGGCCCTTCCCCAGCCAACAGAACATCTACAAGTGCCTACTCGGGGGCACGGGGTCGGTGGAATTGAGCCAGAATATCCAGCGTCGGGGGCTCACTGCGCGGGTGGCCTTTGAGCCCACCAGCTACATTTCTAGCACAGCCGTGGACCCCTTCAACCGTCATGCTGTGCATGCAACGCTGGCCGAGCTGCGCAGCCTAGGCGCTGGCCAGATCGACATGGAGCTGCACCACCGCCTGATCACTCAGCTGACGCTGAGCGACCGGGAAGAGCAGCGCATGAGTTCGACGCAAATTGCTGACACCGTCTGGCGCACGCAGACCCTTCTGGCGCTGGATTTAGGCCCGGCTGGCGAGATCACCGCCAAAGAATACTTGTACCCCGGCCTCAAGGCTCAGATGACGGGGAAAAGTGTTGCCGAGTTGTGTTTCGCGGCCATCCGCTCGATCGATCTCGAGGGATGCTTCGCTGCGGCTTTGAAGGCTATCGAGCATTATATACAGGCCCAAACTCACACGGACCTCTACTTCCTGTCCTGCGACCTGGTGGACCCAGCGACTACCCGATTTAAGCTCTATCTCATGGAGCTAGACATGCGGTGGGCCAAAGTCGAGGAGCACTGGACGATGGGAGGCGTGCTCGCTGGCGACGAGGAGATTGCCCGCGGCTTGCAGATGCTCCGTGAGCTGTGGCACGAGTTTGAGATTGTGGAGGGCCTACGAGACGAGCCCGAGCGGCCTTCGCAGCCAGGTGACCCGGATACCATCGTGCCCTTCATTTTAAATTACGAGATGACCCCAAACATCCCTTTGCCCGTCCCAAAATTCTACTTCCCGCTCGTGGGCATCCCCGAGGTGAAGATCGCCAACGTACTTGCGGCTTTCTTTGAGCGGCACGACATGGCAGACCAGGCGACAATTTATCGGGAGAACTTGCAGTCGTACTAGTAAGTGTTCCTGTCCATCCCTTTACACCTTTCAAATTCGGTGCTTGTGAATTGCTGCTAATCTGCTCCATTTGGGGGCTGACAGCCCGACCAAAGATTTGGCTACCGCTACCGATCATCAAGCTTGGATGTCCTTTTCTTACACTCAACAGAAGGGACCGTATCTGACCATGTACTATCATTAGTTGGTGGGCCAATCATACGATAATTAGTTAGTGGAGTGGTAAAAAATAGCTTGAATTAATCCACAAATGCACCCAGCGCATCGGTGGCTTAGAAAGGGGTCTCTTCAGCTCTTCGATTATGGACGCTTGAAATCCACTAGCATAGAGGTATATCAATTCCGATATTCTGTATAAATTCACTAGAATCCAGCGAACCCCAGTCCCCGTTCAGCCAAGGTACCTCTTTTGAACATCCCAATCTATCGCATGAATTCTTGTGAAGAGCTGAATCGGTATTGGCTAGTATGCATACGGGACAATGAGGGCTACCGGAATCATCAAGAAATGACCGGATTATTGATTGAAGAAGGAAAACCTCTGCAGCAAAGGGGCAATTTGAATTGTCACTGTGCGCTCACTGCGGTGTAACCTACAGTAGTATCGGAGTGACAATACCGAAGTCGCAAGGTTCCCCGCATTTTACATACAAAACACATAAAAAATGTGGGAAGTGGGTGGACCCATCGCAGGTCCCTACAATTCACGACTCCATTTTTCCACGACAGTTAAATTTCTTTCTCCCCCTTGGCAAACACCGCCGTCCATTCCTGCGGCACCAGCCCCGTGTCCCCGTATGTTGCCTCGAGATGCTTGGAAAGGGCGGGTAGGATCTTCTGTTCGTGGGCCTCTCTCTGCTCGGCGGTCCACCACTTACTGACAATGATCGGAATTACCGGGGCGGCGATCTTGTATAGGTCGGCCGTCGTGGTGTGGAATTTCCTGGAGATGGTCGTTACATATACGCGGACGAAGCCTGCCTGCTCGAGGCGGCCGCGCACGTACGCCTCATCATCCCAGCCTGGGTTCATGCACGACATAAACTCCTTGGTGGTTGGGAAGGGCAGGGGTGCCGGAATAGTTTGGACGGCGGCCTCGAGAATTCTGAGCCACTCCGCTGGTTCCGTTAGTTTTTGTTTTTGTGGGTTCAACGAAAAGAACGGCTCTGGACTGACTCTTCCGCCAGGTCGAGATGGTAAGGATGCCACCCGGCTGAAGGATGCGGAGGGACTCTGGTTCTTCTGTGAGCTTCTGCATTTGGTTGATATACTTCACGGAGAGAGATTCTACCATTCAATGCGGCATAGGTATCCGGAAATGAAGTCCATGCTGGAAAATAGGATTATAGCATCAGTAAGGAAGTATACCACCCTCGGAAAAAAGTGGGCCTACCCAAAGCCGCAAACACATGTGTCAACTCCGCAGCGGCCAGCTCTGTGTTCTGCGCATCCATAACCCGAGCGCTCGAATTGGTCCAGCCTTCTTCGATGATCTTCCGCTTGATATGGCCCGTCAGCTCCTCTGAGATATCGCCACAGAGTAGCTCCCAGCTAGCTTGGGGCTGGCTTGCCAACACTTCATGAAGCTTTTCCGACACCACGCCGGTGCCGCATGCCAGATCAAGCAACTTCAGCGGGCGCAAGTTTGACTCAAGCAGCCCTGATAGCTCTATCAAATCCTGGGTAAAGTATCGCGTAATCTTCTCAGCAATCATGTATGTCTCCAGGATGCCTTTGCCTGCGTAGAGCTCCGTGAAGTTAGTGGCGCGGGTCATGGTGATCTTAGGAGCTTAGTGTCGGGATTAGCAGCTGTGAAAGGGAGTGATACGTCCTAGATGCATGGTATGAATCATGAGAAACGGTACTCTTTATGGGAACGGATGCTCGCAGGTTCAAGGCTCGCTTCAAGTGGCATGACAACCTACACGCTTTTGACATACTGCATTTATGTCACATCGCGACATCCAGACCGCCATTAGCTCATGCCAGCCTGCATGCATCACGACCCCAGCAGCAAGGGCGCCAGCAGGAAAGGTATGTGGAGTGTCGATTCTTTGAGTCGGTCTCGTTCCCATGAAGCGCACAAACCGGGAATTCAGGAGATCTGCACAGCGGAGGAGGGAGAATGAGCGACATACAACAAATCGAACTCAGGATAATCATCACCAACCGATCCACAAAATCCGGAAAACTCTCAACACAATAGCTAGATAAACAACGTTTGTCCACACGCGAAGCAAAAGCTCAATCCATTATGGAGGCCATCGTCGCCTCTCAACTTCTGTACCCAGGTTTAGGCCTAGCGAGTTTACTCCTCGTTCTGCGAGCCATTCTCGCGGTTTCCGGCGGGCCAAAGCCCATCAATTATCATTCTCGGGATCCGTTCCGACGAAAAGCTTACCAGGAGTTTGAGGCCAACGCCCTGGGGCTGATTGCGAAAGGGCTCGAAAAGGTGAGATTGAGTAGCCGAGCCCCCCAGAAGGGGTAGAAGTTGAGAATCCGATGTCCCTAGGACCGCTCTTCGTTCCGACTCGCGACCAACATGGGAACCTATCTGATCCTGTCCGACCGATATGCAGAGGAAATCAGAAACGATGAGCGATTCAGTGCCTACGATGCGCTAGTCGATGTATGTATATCTGCATGACTTGTGATCCTCAATCATGCACACTGCACTCTTCACCGACCACTTTCCGAACCCGTGACTGATCCTTCATTGGTTCTGCATGAATGCGTAGGTCATTCTGCTAGAATTACCGGGCTTTGAGACAATGCTCCAGGGCTCATTGCATAACCATGTTTCACCCATTGCGGTCCAGGCTTTGAACAAGGAGCTGCGTGAGTTTTGAATCTTGCAGTTATTCAAGATGACGTGGCCCTAACTTTCCACCGCTCCACAACCTCTAGTGCACTTGACGCAGCCTCTCTCTGATGAAGCCAGCCATTTCCTGCGTACCCAGTGGCCCGAGGTGTCTGGTAAGTTCAAGCACAGCCCTGTGGCAGTGGGATCAGAAGAGTGATCGACGCCCAACACCAGCGAAAGATTAACCAAATCATACATGCAGACTGGCAGACTATGTCCATCCGCGAGACAGTGTTGGCCCTCGTGGCCCAGATGACCACTCGCGCCCTGATCGGGCCCGAGCTCAGCCGCCACGCCGAATGGCTCGATATCGCCATCAGTTTCACTACCAACCGGGCCATCGCCGTCGCTGCTATCCAAGGCTGGCCTCGCATCCTGCAGCCGCTAGTTCACTGGTTTCTGAGCCCCTGTCGTGCGGTGCGCAGGCAGATCCGGCGCGCCCAGGGCATCTTGTTGCCCGTCCTGCGACAGAAAATTTGCCACAGCGATGAGCACCCGTCATCATCACCATCGCCAGCGACGACAAAGGAGGCCTTCTCTACCTTGAAGTTTATCGACCAATTTGCCCATGGCAAGCGCTACGACGCCACACTGGCGCAGCTGCGGCTGATTGCAGTTTCAGTTCTGACCACAGCGGATCTGGTGGAGAAGGTATTCGCGCGGCTCCTAGAGTACCCGGAGCTGATCGTGCCATTGCGCGAAGAAGCCATTGCTGTCCTTACAACCACGCCTCAAGGCATGCATCGTACTAGTCTTCTGAAGCTTACGCTGATGGAGAGCGTGATGAAGGAGAGCCAGAGGCTTGAGCCCGCCACTCTCAGTACGTTATTTCTCAACTCTCGCCCTCTAGTAAACGAAGGGTGGACACGTATCTGATGTTGTCCAGTATCGATGTTCCGCGTGGCCAAAGAAACGGTCATTCTGCAGGATAGCACCGTTGTCTCCAGAGGCACCAAACTGGCCTTTGCGAACGATCTGCGGCTTGACCCCGCCATGTATCCGGATCCCGAGCGTTTCGATGGCTACCGGTTCCAGCGGATGCGTGGGGATCCTAGCACAGCCAAATTGGCCCCCTTTACCAAGACGCGGATGAGTCACCTGGCCTTTGGGCACGGCAAACACGCCTGTCCGGGGCGTTTTCTGTCGTGCGATGAGGCCAAGCTCATTTTATGTCATATTCTGCTCAAATACGACATCAGGGCGCCCCGGGAGGGCACTGACGCAGGGATCTCAGTACACGGCATGTTCGTGCAGAGGAAGCCTGGAGAGAGGATGGAGGTGAAAATGCGTGAGATGGAGCCTGGAGTGGTTGATATTTTGCGGTAATCATCGAAAACTTAGATGGCATAGTCGAGGGTTGCCCGCTGCGGTGTGGAATTTCGGTTGTCATATCCAAGCACCTGCAGGCGGTGGTTGATTGACAAGGCTACGTGGAGGAGGCCCCTGTTGACCTCGAGATTTCGAGTATAGATGACCTTTCCCCGAGATGCTACGTCACCGCCTGCCCGTTACGCCAAGGCAACAATAACCAGACAAATTAAATCGATCTATCTCTTTGTGCTTGCTCATCACTTTGCAATCATACGCTTGGTTCACAACCCCGGTTGAATACACGTACGCAGTGGGCTCTCATTCAACTGATGCCTGTGTTCTAATTTCTAGTTCCACATACAATTTACAGCCTAAGAGTTCAAGTTGATGGGTCTTCTATACTGGCTGTCACAAAGATTGGATATAACCTTGGAATTCTGCGAAAACGGTAATACTATGGTACGCAGCCAACAATGGAGCTGCTGCCAGGCTCACGATATAGGAGGATATCGAGTGAACTAGCAAGGCTTTTCACCAAGTACTCGAATGTCTGCCGCATCAATTGTATTGAATATCCTGTACGAGAATTACAGACATGTACGGTCGCGGCATGTTCCATGAAATTTCTTAAGTCGAGGCAGTCGACTTGTAGTCATGCGTAATTTGGTATTGGCAGTCTTCGGGAATATTGCGCGGTCGATATTCACTCCCGTCCTGAATTGCCTTCTTGACAGCCGGAAATTCCTCGTAAACGTCGCGACGTACGTCATATCCAAAAATCCATTGCGGACGGGGGAACTTGATCATCGCCGGATTCTTCTCGATGGCCTCCCAGTCCGGATCGCGCATCTGTCCGTAGATAGCGTTTCCACTCTCCTGGATGAGGCGCGTCCGCTGGTATCGGAGGATCTCAGTAGCTTGCAGTCCCAATGGGACCGACGACTTGCCTGCCTGCTCTAAACAGATGGCTAGCGTTGCTGCGTCCTCGATTGACTGGCCTCCTCCTTGGCCCGCAATGGGGGACATCGCATGGGCGGCATCGCCAAGGATCATGACGCGTCCCTGACTAGAAATCCAACCCGGTAGAGGGTCACGAGCAACAATCTTGTAGTCCGCCAGCGTCTCGCTGGGCGTATGCCGAAGGACGGCGGCAATCTTTGGATAAATAGGCCAGTCTTGCAGGAGACCCAAGGCATCTTCCACACGAGCCTGTGTAGTGTTCTCCCAGAATTCGGCCGATTTGGCGTCATCCTGACATGCGCCCCATTAGCCTATCGTTACTCCGCAGTGATCAAAAAAGATACATACTCGGTGCCAAACCTGCCAGATAATGTTTTGACCCCGTTTCCCCGTGGCTAGTGTTAGCCCGAGTCCTCCGTCAGTGATGTACCGGCGCATGCGATCTCGCTCACCGACTTTCTCCAGAATCCACGCGGCGTCCGAATCATGAGCAATTAGATCAGCACTGAAGCATGATCTATACGCAGCCAGCCCGGATGCCCGCGTGGGAATCCGATGCCCAAGTACATAGTCCCGAGTTCGACTGTGCACGCCATCCGTGCCGATGACACAATCGGCTGATATTCTCTGATTCCCATTTACGGTGACGCCGGCCTGATTCTCTGACTCCCAGTACTCGGTGACGGCCGCCCCGAGCCGTAAGTCAATCCCCAAAGCGGTGGCATGGCGATGCAGAGCGGTAATGAGCGTGCCACGGTGAATGATCATGCCCTCGCCCATACCGTAGCCATCCATCTTGTCCATGGCATACAGCTTCCCTGTGGGGTTGAGGACCTCCATGGCAGCAACATCGTCCGACTGCGCGAGAAGCTGTCGGTACACCTTACCCTGATCCCACGCGTGCAGTACCTTGGTGGCATTGCTTCCCAAGGCAATGCTATCGCCTTGATCACTCTATTAGCATGCGTAAATGAGACCCGGAGGGGGGGATGGAAAATAAGACTCACCAAGAACGCGAATTTCAGGACTCTTCTCCAGTCCGATCACTGTATGGCCCTTGTAATGACACTCGATGGCAGCCACCAGCCCTGCGATCCCCAGCCCTACGATAATTACTTCGACATCGCTGGTTAGGGCCGTGGACCAGGCCGCCGCGGCCGTGTCTGGCCCCACATGGTTTGTAACGGTCATTTTATGACGGGGTATTATATTTGCAGTTCCTATGGTTTGACCGTGACTTCGGATATGGCGGAAGGCACTATTCATCAACTTTATGAGCTAGCTAATCGTCACATTTTCTGGCGTCGAGAGTTAGGCGGTGTGGGAAGTCTCATCTCCGTCGTCAACATCGGGATCCTGTGGTTCAAACTTGCATTCGTCGCTCCCCACATACCGCCTACTTTCGGAGACCAGCTTCACCGAACATGTGCGTAGTTGGTATGCAATGGGCCACACAGTATGCATAGAGAGGCAAGGGGTTGATTCGAAGTGCGACACGCGGTTGCATCACCGACATAGTCGGTGAACCGGGCCGAAATGTAGGTAAAAAGTGGGAGGATCATGTGGGTATTCTTCGCATGAAGAATTTGCAGTGATCCTTCATGACTCTGGTTGTGCAAATATGCAAGGTCTGGGCCACATGGCACAAGTGAGCGGGTAGAGCTCCTCCGTGAATATGGCCACAGCAAGGCCATGACTGAACTCAACTTTGAGGGATCTACCGAGACCGATAGGTAGGGACACCAAGGAGACTCAAAGAGAGGGAATGAAACTCCTCGTTATTCCACTCGAATCAGGGGAATTATTTTCCCCGTCTGCTGCAGGTTCACTGGAGACGGCCGCAGCTCCAATGTGAAAAATGTGCTAATTTTCAATCGGGACCCAAATTGGATCATGCCATGTTTATAAATATATGAACTTCACTCCAGTGCTGCTCAATAACTTACTGAAGGGAGAGGGGGGTATGACCTGGGACAATTTGTATGTCGATTTAACGCGTCGAATAGTATTGGATCATACTGAATATGTAGGAATGAGCAATAAGCGTAAAATGATCGACTACTCGACTCGCCGTCAGTCTTGACCATACTGTCAATTATTTAAGCCTAGCCTCAACGATGCCCATGATATCTCCAGGCTTCCTCCACACCTTCACCAGCACCAGGCCGGCACTTTCTAAGAGACGGGCAAAGTCCTTCTCGGTGCGCTCGATGCCCCCGATGGCCATCAAGCTGATATCCTGCCAGGCGTGAGTCATTGTCGCACCCATTTCTGGGATAATGATATCGTGGATCAAGATCCGGGAGTGGTCCCGGTTCATCGCAACAGAGGTGTTCTCGAGAATTTTTTTACCTTCGGGGAAATCGGGCCAGTCGTGAAAGACGCGGCGGAAGTAATAGATTGAAGCATCTGCGAGAAAGAAATAAAATACGTAAGTTGTCACCATCGTAGTACGAAAACTGATAGACGAAAGAGAGAAAAAAGAACCGGAAAAGAAATATTGATGACCAGCTTACCGCGAACTGGTTGTGCTTGCTTCAAGAAGTCGTAAACTTGCGATTCGATCCCGTCCGCGTGCAGAGCCGGGCTGTGTTCACAAATGACTGGCTCAAGATCCTGTACGACGAACCGGCAGCTTTTCAATTCAGTTGCAATCGCCATGATCGCTCGCGTGCCGTTACCATGACTGCCAGCGATGTCAACGAGGGCCACTTGATCCCCTTTGGCATGGCCTAGTCTGTCTCTCCATGGATATAGATCCATAGCCATCTGGTCGGCGTCGGCAGCTTCGGCCTTAGTCACAAGTGCCACATGTTTAGAATTCTTGTAGAGATACTCGAACATCGTCTCGCCTGGGCAGTTATGGGTTAGGGTGAATGGATTGTTGCGGGTTGTGATGGCGTCTTTCCAGTTGTTTTGGCGGAGAAAGTCACAGATACGCAAGACGGGCCCGAAGATAAAATCCGACCTGGGAAAGGTACATCAGAAAGCGAGAGCTTGCGGTTATTTGAACGGCATCTGTAGAGCTTGTACGCACATGACTGGGAAGCAGCCAGCAATGTCTGCAGTCAGATAGGCCTCGGAAAATGGTGTGTGGGCATACTCCTCTTCGCCTACCTCGTGAAAAGGGCCGAGAGGAGTCACCGCTCGCATTAGCCGTACTGTGTGTGAGGGGATTAGTATGGAAAATTTCCGTAATATTGAAGCTTCAGTTGTCAGATCCACATACTCAGTATGCTTTTGTCTATGCCGGTCTTTGAAGATATCTCGCTGGCTGTCATTGAAGCGCCGCCCTTGGGCATGGCGTGGAAGACCCCTGCCTCGAGCAGAGTACGCAGCGATGCCACTTTGACGATCTATGGAATGATCACTCATGGTCATTAAAAGCTTGTGTGACATGAAGACGGCGGCTCCTAACTAACATCTTCCATGGACGACAACGCTGCGGGTATTGGGCCCCGGATGGTTTGCACCAGGCTGGATGCCTTTTTTTGTAGGTCAAGTTTGGCCTCATCGCTCGTGGAATTGTCGTCAACATGTAAAAAGCGCTGTGCTGCGGCAACTAACCCATCCACATCTGTCTGCACGGCAACCTTTTGTGCATCAGTGTTGGTGAACGTCATGCTAAAGAAGCGTCCGATTCACTGTAATTCTAATGTCTCTGACCTCACCACAGGTGTGAGTTGATTGCTAGGGCCCCAATATAAGGTGGGCTCACCTAAATATCTTAATGTTTGAGCCCGAGTCTACACCAGGATGTGGTTCCGCAAGCCATGGTCCCACAGCCTGGCCATCTGCTGGCCTTGATTGGGGCTAATGAAAATCGAGACATGAATTACGCATTACAGTAGCTACGACAAAGCCTAGGCTAGGCGGTGTATGCCTGTCGACGTTCAGGAGACGCTGTGGATGCGCAAGGGATGGCAGGGTTGCAGTTGATCTTGACTTCGCAGACCGTCCTTACTTGTGCGCTCTTTCTCCCATGCAGTGAAGAGGGGCCTAATATGGTTCAGTCGACAACGTTTACCCAGCTGGGGATAAAGCAGCATGATGTTGTGCCAGGGGGTGATATGTTGGTGTTTTGCGATATATGCAAGCGACTTGAGAGTCGCCAGGGAGTGCTAGTCTAGTGGGTCAGCCATGTGAAGTCGGTCATCACAAGGTCAACCGGATATGTTCTCGTAATCATAGCGAGCCTCAGAGGAACGAACCATGACCTATTCTGCACGTGCACCCACCCAATTTATACGGATGTCTCTTTCCTGGCATGATCGGCGTATTGACCACAACCAACATTACAGGTTACTTGGAAGGGATCTCTAATTTCATTAAATTTTGACGAGCCTGATGTTGCACTTCAGATACGTGGTATATCAATTCAGAGAGCACTACCAACTGCGTTGAGATTATATGCGCTGCATTGTGCCGTGAAGGAGGCTACCCAACTCCAGCAAGACAACTAAGTGAAAAATTCCAAGATGGAGGGCAGGTGCCTCCTCAACACTTCCGACCAACGTTGCCTCTACAACCGGGAAGGAATATCACAGAGACTCCAATATGACCTCCTGCTCTGCTACCTTAAACCATGCATCCCTTCGTTTCTGAGTCGCAAGCTCATCCGTACTCGGCTTTTTTGGGGACCTGAGACGATAATGCTCTACCGTATACGCAACCAATACTTTCAAGATCGTGTCGGCCAAAGCCTGGGCGATACACTGGCGAGGTCCAAAGCCGAAACGCCAGAAGCGATACCGAAAACTTGCGCGGGATGCGGCCAGAAAACGTCGCGGCCGGAAGCGTGTCCGATCGGGCCCCCAGGACTCGTCCCAAATATTCAAAGCGTTGGTATCAACCACCACGTGGGTTCCCTTCGGAATGCGGAACCCTCCCACGTCTCGTTCCGTGGGGATTGATTGGGCGTACGTGTAGTTCGTGACGGGGCGCAAGCGGGCCGACTCACTAATGCAGCTCGCCAGCAGGGTGGAATTACTGGCAATGTACCGTGCCCATGAACCATCAGAGTCATCCGATCGTGCCTCCGCGATCTCCCTTCGTAGCTCCTGCTGGAAGGCAAGGTCCTCGGCAAGGAACGATGGGAGCCAAGAGAAGCTGCCTATCGTGACGTCGATGTTTGCGAAGAGCGCCTCGTCGAGCGTATGCATCAACTCTGTGCGGGTGAGCTGGCCGCTCTCGACCGCGGCGTACAAGGGAATGATCGCATGGGAGGAGCCCTCGCCACTTGCTCTGCTGCGGTGATACGCTCGCCGGTTGAATTCCGCCCACCGTGTGTGGAAGACACGCAACTTTGCCCGGATAGTCGGCGAGAAGACTTTCATGAAAGAAAATAGCGAAAGTCCGCCCTTGAAGGCATACTGGAATACATCGCTCCGCAAGTCGGTGATGGCCAGGAGTTCTTGTACCATGTCCGGCGGTAGTTCCCCGTATAGGAGATCGCTGATGACCCAGAAGGGCAGCAGCTTCAGGTCCTCGGCAGGCTTTAGACGCCATTGCTTTCCGTCTTGATGTTTCCCATCAAGCTTATGGAACTGTTGGGATATCCGTGACTGCACGAGAGAAACGTAGGTGGTAGCTTTCTGGGTGAATGGGGGTGAAACTACCGCATGAACACGTTTCCAGTGCTCCTGGCTGATCAGACCCACTCCATCACCGACCAAGTCACCCATGACCCAGCCCGCATTCAAGTTCGAAGCTTTCTGGTGATCTCCAGAATCCCTGAAGACCGTTTTGATCTCGTTCGCCCGAGTCAAGATGCTGATTGGTTAGTACCCTTCGACCGACAGCTTCGAGAGGGAGACGTACATCTCAGGCGTCAGTCCAACCCAGATGCGATAGACCGGTCCATACTTTGCCGCCCACTGACAAGAAATCCTTTCGTATTCAAGAAATTTAAGGCTCCCTCCACCATCGGGAAATCGATACGGGCATGTTGGAATCGTGGTCTGGCCGTCTGTGGAATAGATCGGATACCACCAGAGCAAGAAAAACTGAAAGGTTAGCACTTATTGCCTAAACACACACTCCGATATCGAGACAAACGTTAATCATAGACGATAAGAATCGGTTGGGCCAGGTATTGGGCGTGAATGCGCGCCAAAAGACTAGTAGTAGCAAGGCTACCCCGAATCGAGTTATCCAAACCATTGGACTGGTCACCAAGTGGATTCAGGTCGCTGAAAGACTTAAAAGGCAACGAGTCAAGATGTTAATCGCCAAAGAAGAGGTGACAACCGTGGTTTTGTGATGATCTTCTCAAATCTCTTGCCGGACCTTTGAGAAAGGTCCAGCCGTCTGGTTATTCTTGCGACGATGGGACCCCCTAAGCTCACCTTACGTGCGTTGAATCCATTGATTTACTATACTGAATCTTTGGCCGTGGCAACGTCTCTGATGAATTGCATTTTTCTCGTCAAAGGTTGGCATGTGGTAGCTGATAGGCAAGGGTTGGGCCTGTCGTTAAGTGGACTTTGTGTTACTCAGGCTCTCCGATGCAAGTAAGGGTCTTTAGGTATGGACGTCAGCTATGCAAGAATTGGGTGGAGACAGTCCTATACTTGGCCACGCAAGGGTGAGAAATGTCTTTGCAGTTCTCCAATGCATTCATGGCTTCAGATTTGCCAAACTTGAAGTGATTCATGGAATACTTCACCATTCAATTTGCATGGATGGCCATATGAGAGTAACCAGCATTGACATGATCTAATCTCAAGACCATACAAGCACCTCAGCCGCTGCTTGATTTTGATATTCTCAGGTCCAGGGACGTGTTCACTTCAAATTACTCTCACTCTTTTTTCCTACTTGACATCAAAGTCTCGATATGGACTTGTGTCTTGATCGACATGTTATTTCTTTGCCTCTAAGTGAGGAATTGGTAGCAAGGTGGACCGTGAACGGCGATTCTACACCATCACCGTATCCGCTTAAGGCAGCATGGGCGCTGTTGATGTCCCGGGTCTCAGGTTTGCCCAGCAGCAAATTCGGATTCCATGAGATGTCTGTTGCTTTGGTCTCTGATCCCAAAGTGAAACTCGCAACGTCTAAGCTGCCGTGCGTAGAGACTTGGATGGTATCGGACAATCCCGACATTGCATTGTGTGACGCAGCTAAGGAGCACACCGCGTGTCTGGTGAAAACAGAGGCCACCACTGCAATTATCATCAGCTGGGACGGAAAAATAATCTCAGTGAGTAGATAATGAGTCTCTCCTTGTCGTACAAAGCACTAATGCTCTCCGAGTTGCCTCCCACATTCTCTACAATTGTCTTGCTCAATTTTGATTCTTCCCCGGCTCAAATTTACATTTGTTTCTCGCCCGAATCGCTTACGACAGACCAAGCCTGGGCACGTTTAGCCGCCTTGGTTCGGATTGTGGAACAATTCGTTGTGACACCGGACTTGCCTCTCTCTAAAGTGGACTTCCTTGGCTCCTATGGAGAGAAAACGATTCAGAAATGGAACGATCCTTTGTCACTCTCGCGGCCGGATATTTGTATCCACACGCTGATCTGGGAGCATTGCCGCAGTCAGCCTGATGCTGAAGCCCTATGTGCCTGGGACGGGTCGGTCTCCTATGTGGAGCTGGATCAATTGTCACTAAAACTCAGTCATGTCTTGCAAGCACATGGGGTTTGCTCAGAAGAGATTGTGCCTCTTCTATTTGAAAAGTCTCGATGGACCGTCATCGCTATTCTGGCGGTCTTGCGGGTAGGTGGCGCTTTTGTTCTTCTCGATCCTTCTCATCCGGTGCACCGCTTGAAAGAAATTTGTGTCGAAGTGGGGGCAACGGTTGTCCTCACCTCTCATTCATTACACCCACTGGGCAGCCAAGTTCATCGGCATCCGATAGCGGTCCCAGCGACAGAGATCGCTGGGGAAGAATCAGATCGCAGTCAAGCCCCAGTCGTCAATTC
The DNA here is from genome assembly GCA_011392555.1 of Penicillium rolfsii. NCBI lineage: Eukaryota > Fungi > Ascomycota > Eurotiomycetes > Eurotiales > Aspergillaceae > Penicillium > Penicillium rolfsii. The sequence goes on from QMFL01000013.1 coordinate 76,344, forward strand.
ATCAAATGTTGCTTATATTGCTTTCACATCTGGATCGACAGGAAAACCTAAGGGGATTATAATTGAACACCGCTCTTTCTGTGCGAATGCCCTAGCCCAGAATGCAGCGCAGAATCTGAGTTCCCGCGCTCGTGCATTTCAATTTGCAGCTCACGCGTTTGACAGCAGTATCCTCGAGATGCTCATGACACTGATTGCAGGAGGCTGCGTTTGTATACCGTCGGATGAGCAGCGTCTGAACGAGCTATCGAATGCGATCAATGCTCTCAAGGCCAACTGGCTAGAATTAACTCCATCTGTCGCACGTTTTCTCAGCCCCGACAAGATACCAGAGGTCAAATCGCTGCTACTTGTCGGTGAGCCTATGTCACGTAAAGATGTGAACAAGTGGGCCGGTAAGGTCCAACTGTTGAATGTTTACGGGCCCGCGGAGTGCAGCGTGGTAACCACCATCCAACCACATGCAAAACTCAATGACCCGCAGAATATCGGCCATTCCTACAGTAGTCACTGCTGGATCGTGAATCCTCAGGTTCATGATCAGCTGGAGCCCTTGGGTGCTGTGGGAGAACTGATAGTCAGCGGACCGATCGTGGCACGCGGTTATCTCAATTACCCGCACCAGACTTCATTCATTAGTCCACCGCGATGGGCGACCCGGTTTCGCATCTCCAAGGATGAAAGGTTCTACCGGACTGGAGATCTAGTTCGGTATGACGTGGACGACGGTACACTGCAATACATCGGACGGAAAGACAGGGAAGTCAAAATCCATGGACAACGCGTTGACTTGCAAGAAATCGAACATGTTGCGAATCAATACCAGCATCAAGTAGCAGCTGTTGTCGATGTCATCTACCTCGGAGATAGTAGCAGTGCAGAGAAGCTTCTGACCATGTTCATGTCCCTCTCTGCTACAGATATACCTCTGAGTTCCGAGGGCTTCAGGAGTGAAATAGTTGTTGCAGATGCTGCCATGCGTGCTCTGTCGAAGGACATGAAAGCCTGGCTCCAAGACCGTCTGCCGCCATACATGATCCCAACCAGATACCTCTGGGTCAACGGATTCCCTTTAACGCGGACGGGCAAGCTCGATCGACGGTCGTTAGTGGATCTTGGAACAGCGTCCATCACTCAACAACTATCATACGACCCAAGGGAAAACCTGCCAACCGCGCAAAGCTTCGGGAAGAATGCCATGGTTCGCGACTTTCTATCAAAAGAAAACCTGCTTCGAAACTTGTTCGCTGAGGTGTTAGGATGTCCAGCGAAAACAATTAGTCCACATGACGAATTTTATGAGCTGGGAGGAAACTCGTTGGCCGCGATTGAGATTGTTGCTCGTGCAGGCAGTCGAGGTCTGGGGGTGACCGTGGCAGAGGTTATCCGTTCACAAACCGCCCATCAGATTGCCAGAACATCCGTGGAGACTACGGAAATCCAAGAAGTCCTACCTTTCTCACTGCTTGAGAACAGCGACACTGAAGAGATTCTCTCTGCCGCCGCCGATCAATGTCAGCTCTCTGTCAGTGATATTGAGGACATTTACCCGTGCACGCCTCTACAAGAAGGTTTCATGTCGTTAGCCAGTAAACGTCCGGGAGCCTTCATTGGCACATACCGATTCTCGATACCTCCTTCAACGAGTGTGGCTCAGCTGCGTGGCGCTTGGGAACAGCTTTGGACCGAGCATCCAATCCTCCGGACTCGAATCGTCAAGATGAAGAATGGAGCTCTCATGCAGGTCGTGGTGAAAGAAAACCTGTTGTGCGGAGATGGCCCCTGTGCCGCTGCTGATCAGCAAAACTTGGGGTTTGGAAGTCGCCTAGCACGACTTACTGTTTATGCATCCAATGTACCAGTCTTGTTTGAGCTCAAAATTCACCACGCCATTTTTGATGGATGGACGTATCTGGAGCTACTTAAGGATTTGCATACTTTGTATGATGGCCAGCCACCACCATCACGTCCAGCATTCACCCAGTACATCAAATATCTTTCACTGTCTGAAGCGAATGAGACTGCCTCATTTTGGAAAAAGGAATTTGATGGTTACCAAGGCGCCACATTTCCATCATCCTCGTCCTGGCGGCCATCGGCCCCCTCTCGGTGGCTTGCCAGAAGCCACCAGGTGTCACTAGCTGAACTCGATGTCAACTGGAAGCTCGCAAACCAAATCAAATTGGCATGGGCGTTGGTTGTGTCCTCTGAGACGAACTCCAACGATATCGTGTACGGACTAACCGTCAATGGTCGAAGCGCCCCAATTCCAGGAATTGATCGTATCGCAGGCCTGACGTTGACGACGTTCCCCTTCCGCACGCAGCTAAATGATGACCACACCATCCAACAAACACTGGTTGAACTCCAAGAACACGATCTCTCTATCATACCATATGAGCACACGGGTCTCAAGACCATTGCAGAGTCCAGTCCAGAGTCCGCTTGGGCATGCAGCTTTCAAAACCTCCTAACAGTTCGACTCCAGTCGTTTCAAAGTTCATCGTCGGCTTTTCTTGACTTGCCTGAAAATGAAGCTCAAGACCTCAACTTCGCATCTTACCCTCTTTCAATCGTCGCCCACAAAAAGGATGGCGTGTTGGAGGTCAAAGCCTTTTATGACAGTGAGATTCTGATCTCAAGCTTTGTCCAAACCCTTCTCGACAATTTGGATGTTATTCTGCAGCAAGTTATTCTTCAGCCCGACTTCACGATCGGAGATTTGAAGGCGATTGTCACCCAGCGATGGCAGCAGGTGGCGCAGATCAATACCGAATCTCATCCCCCATCGCCGGAGTGCCTTCACGACGTGATTCAAGGGTTTAGTATTACACAGCCGGAGTGGGAAGCCGTGTGCGCGTGGGATGGGTCACTGACGTATGAGGAGCTAACCAACCTGGGACGTATTCTCGCTGGTGACCTTCAAAAACTGGGGAGCGGGCCTAATACAATTATTGGAATTTGCCTGGAGCGCTCGAGGCTATTTCCTGTCGCCATTCTGGGCGTGTTGATGTCGGGGGCAGCAATTGTCTTATTGGACCCTGGTTTTCCCCAACGGCGCCTGAGTGGAATTCTGGATGATTTGGACGCTCATCTTGTCGTCTGTTCCCCTGGGACCCAAAAAAAACTCGTGCACTCGCAAATGGAAAGCTCAAGGAGGATCTTTCCTTTGACAATGGATCTAAGGGACTGGAAGAGAAACCAGCCCTGGACTCCACCACCAGTCGGCCCTAATGACCCTATGTACGTTGCATACACATCCGGATCTACTGGTGCTCCAAAAGGGGTCGTGATAGAGCACGGGATGGTCTTCTCGACAATTCATGCCCACAAAGACGTTATTGGCGCCGCAAAATCTTCTCGGTGCTTGCTTTTCGCTTCGCCCGCATTCGATATTTGCCTGGCCGAAATATTCTTCATGCTCGCCACGGGGGGTTGCGTCTGCATACCCTCAGAAAGCCAGCGCACGAGTAATCTAGCCGAGGCAATGTCTACCATGCGAGTCAATATGGCCATGTTGACGCCTTCGGTAGCGCGCACTTTATCGCCAGACATGTTGCCATCTCTCCGGACCCTCATCCTTGGGGGTGAATCACCCTCGGTGTCTGATCTGGTAACCTGGGCCTCGCGGGTCCGACTGCATCAATCGTACGGACCGGCGGAGTGCACCATGTATGCGACTACAACTGCTCAGTTGGCCCCCGATTCCGTGTTGAACAATGTGGGGTCATCTCCAAACGCAACCTACTGGATTGTCAACCCGGATGATCATCACGAGCTCATGCCTGTGGGCTCGATGGGGGAGTTGTTGATCGGCGGTCCTCTTGTTGGACGAGGCTATATCAACCGACCCCAAGAGTCTGCCGCTGTGTTCATAAAGGATCCTGTCTGGACTCGACAAATTCGTAGCATGTTGGGGGCACGGTTATATAAAACCGGTGATTTGGCCATCTTGAACCCGGACAAATCTCTTATCTTGCTCGGCAGAAAGGATAGCCAGGTGAAGCTTCATGGACAACGCATTGAGTTGTACGAGATTGAGCGTTGTGCCGAAGAACTAGGACATAATATTGCAGTGATTGTTGAGCTGGTGGAAATCCAGAGCGTTCAGAGCTCCAGTCTGGTCGCGTTCGCCTACAACCCAGCCACGGTGGAGAGAACGTTGGGTTTGATGCCGTCTCAATCTGACAATCAAATGCTATCTCTTCCGCCGTCAAAAAGCAGTCAAAAATTGTTTGACAGCCTACGGGACCATCTTCAACAACACCTGGCACCGTACATGATTCCGACACTAATGCTCGAGTTACGATGTCTACCACTCGGTCCCACCGGAAAAATCGACCGGAAGACAATTCGACATGCTGCTTCAATTCTTGAAGCGGAAACCCTTAAGTTGTATCGCGGCGGCGTTGCTGTTTCAAAGACAAGCCCAACGACTCCTCAGGAGCAATACGTGCGTGCAAGCTTTGCCACCGCGCTGGGATTGGATGAGAATACCCTCGGTCTAGATGATAACTTCTTTGCCTTGGGTGGTGACTCCCTTAGCGCCATGCGGGTTTTAACGCTGTGTCGACGGGCAAACGTGAACGTCTCTATGCATGAATTTCTCTCCAACAGCACGGTCTCATCACTGTGCGCTTATGCCAGTGGCTTTCAGCAAGAGCCTCCGTATCTTGATCTTCAGGATGTGAGTTCGCCAGATCACTTGGAAGACGGTGATGATTTCGCACGCTCCGTCGATGCCGCATATGATCTTGAAATGGTTAAATCTCAGTTGAGCTCCATCTGCTCCCAGAACATCGAAGCCATCTACCCCTGCTCGGACGCCCACAACGGTATCTTGGAACTTTATACATCCAAATACATTAGTACAGCAATTTTCCAGATCATCCCAAGTGTCTCAGTGAGTGCAGTCCAGGTGAATGATGCTTGGGATCAGCTTGTCAGGCGCCATGCGGCATTACGAACGGTCCTTGTCGACAATCCCGAGATTGATGCAAAAAAACTCCACATTGTGCTGCGTTTTAGCCCCGCGCAGCAACCTATCTCCGCACTCAGTAACACAGCGCTAGCGGATCTCCGAAGCCTACGGCCTGTCCAGTCCTGGGACCTTTGCCCTCCCTACCGAGTTTTGATCAAGCAAGACACCTGCGGGCGAGTCTTTATGCGGTTGGATACTGGGGGTGCGCTAATCGATGCGCTTTCCATCTCGGTTCTCATGAAGGAGCTGTGTCTTCTCCTCGACGGGCAGACTTTACCCCCCATAACTGTCTCGTATTGCCAATATTTGGCCTATTTACGGCAGCAGCAGTCATCATCGGCGAAGACCTTGCAATACTGGACACGAGTGCTGCAAGGAGCCCCCTCTTCTCACCTTCCACGACTGCGAGGAGAAGGGGCACTTGAATCATCTCCTTTCCCCCTGTCTCGCGCGCAGAGCCGTCGTCTCTCTACTACACAATTCCAAAAGCTCAAAGCATTCTGGAGAGCTCACCACTTCACACTGACCAACGTCTGTCAGTTGGCCTGGGCCTTGACCCTCAACCACTACACCGGCACACCCGAAGTCTGCTTCGGCACGGTCACGACTGGCCGCGATGATCCTAAAATCGACGTATGGGACTCCGTAGGCTCCTTCTTCAACATACTGCCATGTCGCCTCCTTTTAAATACTCAAGAAACATTTTTGGAGGTTCTGTCCCGGAATCAGGTAGATATGCAACAGCGGAGCGAGCACCAGAATTGTTCGATGCCCGATATGGTCCGCCAATCTAGAGCGCAGTGGGCACGTGACGTTGACAAGCCATTATTGTTCAATACCGTGTTGACTATGCAGAACATTGTTTCCACCAATTCGTGCGCAGCAAATATTCAAGGGAAAGATTCTGCTTCTGCTGCCAGCGGTGTTCAAATCAAGCTCCTCGAACTGCAAGATCCTACGGAGGTCAGTAACCTACCCTCAAACTCTTATCCCTGGTAACACATACGGTCACCTCCACAACCCCCGCGTAAATGAACCGTGAATGCAATTAAAAAGCTAATATCTGATTCAGTATGACTTTTGTGTTGCGGTGCATACAGCACCTTCGGCGATCGAGATCGAGCTCCGCTACTGGACGTCAACCGCGTCGGAGCAGTATGCGTCAGGGATCTTGGCCCGCCTGCTCCGGAACCTAGACATGATCGTGCAGAATGCGACAGAGCTGTTGGAGAGCTAGTATTTTTTTTCGTCGGAAGTAGAATTTTGCAGAACAGGATCCCAGTTTGTTTGGTAGATATTCCTTCATGACACTCTGCGGCTTCGCTACCCGTGCTAATCAAGCTTATGTTGCAGATAGATATAATCAAATATCTGATATCGTTGAGAGAGTGGATAGCCTAGCACATGTGAATTAGCAGCAGAAATTTGCCCCATCAAAGGACAATAAAGATCAAGTGATATATTATTTTTCATCTGATAGCGTAGGTTGAGTTTAAATGGAGTGGATACATCATACAGCGTGGCTCTAGCAACATGTACATATAAACCACCTACGTGTGACTTAAATAGAATGACCGATGGGACAATAGGAACAAACATGGCCGATTCAGAATGTTGACGAATGCGATCGCGATCCTTATCGTGGGACATTTCAACACCACCCCCCCAAATAATTTTCTCTTCATTTCTCTTCCCCAGTCTTGATACTGTACAGCGCCGCCGTTGAATGCACATGAGTTTTCCGGAATTACTCTCTTGGCTCGTGACAAGCACCAGGCCAAGAAACCAGAAATTTGCAGATTATTGCCAGGCAGCGGGCGGTCAACTGGCGGCTCGCTTTCCAAAGTTACGGGTGGAATGGAGGCCGTTTCTGGCGCCGGAGGTTGTCATTTGCTGTGTCAATTTCACATTATATTCTAGGTGTAATGCATTTTCGAAATCGGGGGGTGTTGGGCTCATGCTAATGCACCTTCAAAGCGCAACGGCACGCTTGATCCGGAGTTACGTTATGCACAAAAGACTCATGACTCTCATGCCGAGGGACTAGAATTTCCTCCACGAGGAGATATGGCTATTATACCTCATCGTTGTAGAGGCCTCTTTTGGGAGTTTGTGCATATAATAAAAAGCTGTGCCGGCCTCGGAGTTTCCCCGAAATACATCGATAATACGAAAGTAGGTCTCAAGAAGATTCGACCTTTTGTTATCTAATTTGATGGGTTTTTTTAGACGAATGGTAGAAATGTGACAGGGATTAAGGGCGCACCCATAAGCGGGAGCGGTGGGTGGGCCGTAGTATCATGGAGGGCACAGATAAGCCTCGCCCTGGCAAGTTAGTTAGTAGTTGGGTGAGTGACTCACCTTCTAACTCCTTACGAACACATTTGGGTCCCCTCCTAATGCTAACTCTAGGGTAAGAATTAAAAAAAGGACGGTCGCCCTTTCACTTATTCACCCCTTTCCTCTTAATTCTATCGCTGAATTTTGTACACCTCTACCTTAGTAACGATACATCCTAAACTCGTGACCTTGCGCACGAAGACGGACCTACGGTGTTCATCTATCTAGGACCTTTCACGAGAGCTTGACGACTATATTACGGAGGTAATTCTTCTACCTATAATTAGAAAGCGTGAAGGATATACGTTAGTCACGGATAGTATCGCTAGATAACTACTGGCTTAGTAGGAGCGGCATTAGATACAAAGACAACAGATACTTTTAATTATGACAGCTTTTATAGTAATATGCATTTTAATTATTTCTCTTTGCGCCTACGACTTCGAGGGCAGCTTCTCTTAGCCCTTTAGTGCCTTAACTTAGTAGAATAGTGAACCTATAGAGTAGATAACTTACGGCTAGGAAAATAGTCTGCAATCTCCTCCTATGTTAACCGCTCTTCCTCTTTCAACCTTGCTAATAAGTTATTCTTGGAGGTTGAATAGGGCTAGTATTTACTTTTCTGACCAATATATGCTGACGGAAGATTTAGTTAGACTATAGTAATTTAAGCGTTTTTATCTTTTAAGTATTCTATAAAATCACTCCAACTTTTACGCACTAAAATATATATATTCAACAGCAGCCACAATCATGAGAACTACCATTTTAAAAAATCGAAATTACCACCACCTACTATATCCCTTAGGTATTAAATTATTATATATGGCTAAGAGAGCAGAATCGCTTCTCAAATTTAATTATATTTTATATTGTTTTAATTAGCAGGTCATATATAAGATAGTAATTTTACCACAAATAATCATAACATACTAATATATCTATAACATAATGGGAAAAGAGTGCTTGGTTAGCTGCATAAGGGTCACATAAGGTGCTAAAATAAGTTAAATTAGCGGCGAACTTGCGCTATGATATCCTTCTGGAAGTTGATCTCCTCGGCTTGTTTTTGCACATGATTGGGGAGGATGCTGATGTCTTCTTCGCGCACCGCACGCGTTGCGCCGGTCTCATTCTCCTTGTCGGTGTCGTCTTCGTCAAGGTCTCCAACAGGGGCGGATGGTTGGGTGTATGAGGGAATATTTTCTTCAGGGCCCAACGGGGTCCGCTGTCGCCAAGCGGGTTGATTCAGGTTTTGCTGCTGTGTAAGACAATAAGCAGAGTTAGAACCTTGACCGGAAGATATCGAGCGCGACGGTCGACAAACAAAATTAGAAATTTTCTCGTTGGCTTCGATAGCAGACAGGGTGGTCTGCTGGAGGTTGTCGGGGAGTTTGTGAAGATTGACAGCTTGAAATTCCAGGTGGTTCACGCGGCGCATCAAGACCTCCAACTCGGCTTCGAGGGTGACCATTGCTGGGCTGGGTTCCCCAGGAAGGTTGGATGATTTATTTGGCACCATTAGTCGCGGGAAAATCGAAATCAAAAGGGGGCGAGACAGGGCCTCTGGTGGTCTCGTCTCTAGCGAGAGACTGCAGCACCGGCATCGCTGCCACGAGAGTCTCGTCTGCACCAGCCATTGTGCCCTAGCACCGTGTTCGTTGATCATCCGCCGCCGTGATGATAAGCAGAACCCGAAACTCCGAGTCCCCGCGCCGTCTGTCCGGTCGTCCCGGCAAGATACGAATCTAGGGTGAGATGTCTCTCCTGATACCTCGAGGCGCTCGCTGGAGCCATCTCCCAAAACAAGGGAGTTGGGGACGGTCAAATGCCAACGCGGAGTCAGGGCAAGCGCAACCTACAGGGACGGGTTCCTGACACGACAAGCTGGTTCAGCGACATGGGGTGATTCCACGGTTTAGCGCCGGGAAGCTTTTGTTAGTAGAGTTAGTGAAGTACGCTGTACTTCAACGTGTACTATATGCAGGCCTGCTGAACCCGCTGCTGCCACTGCTCACGAATCGAAACTTCCGCTCCATCCCCGTATAACATACTCGCCACCATCGGAATCAAACAATGCCGATACTCACAATGCCGTTCGCCACGGTCGTTGCGCTGCCATCCCGAACATATACTCTGCGGCATCCCACATCGCCAACATGCCGCATACGCCGGAAACTTGATCTTGCCCAAGTCCATCGCCTTTTTAAACTGCTTCGCCGTCTGGTTGCCCGGTATCGGACAATAAAACAACTCATGATCGTCCGCCCGCCTATTAAGCCAACAACTCCAACACCGCTGCCGCCAATGCAATGCATCCTCCTTCAAAATCTCCTCGTCCTGCAACTCACGCCCACACTTCGTCCGGTACGTCTTCATCGGCTGCCGCCGCTCGATATCTTGCTGTCGGAATCGCTGCTCAATCCCCGCTGGTAACCCGTCATCGCTCGCTCTATCGCGGGACATCGACACTCCAAATACCCGTTCGGTATATCCTGCGTCACGAACCACACTGACCGACCCAATGGGTGCGAAACTCGGACTTCGACTACTACCTGTGCTGGATGGCGTGCCCTCGGGACTATTGCTGCTCGATACACCGCGAATCGACAAACCGTCTGGTATCTCCTTGCTTTCTCTATCGATCTGGGTCTCCTCCTCGGTGGCCTGAGCTTCTAAAGCCTCCTCGTGCGCTAGCCAATCGGGCTGGCATCCATCGCATAATAACTCGGCCATGGGTAAATCCTCGTTGCTGTCGCCGCACGCCTGTCGCTCGTAACCGTCCATAATCCCGTCTAAATAGCGATCTAACACCCGTCGCCGGCAACCCAGATGCCGCATGGCGATATATTCTCCCACGCGTGCCTGATCCTCCTCCAACTGCTCCATCGCGTATCCCGGCACCCCGTCCATCTCGGCTGGGATGATCATCACCGCCTCGCTGGCCTCGCCATCACGTCCGGCTCGCCCGCTTTCCTGCGCATACTCCAACAATGTCCGTGGTCGACCGATGTGGATGATACTGCGAATGTCCGGGATGTCCACACCCATCCCTAACGCACTCGTGGCCGCGATGACGGCGCATGGTGTCTGGCGGAATCGCTCCAAAACCCCGGTCCGGTCGATTTGGTCTTTGAAATATGCCTCGCACCCAATCGCCTGCGATATAGCCTGCACATGCGGGATGGTATGTCCATAAATGATAACACGGCCACCATGGATGCGCTGGATACGCTCCTTGATGAATGACACCACCGATGGCATCTGAATCCACTGGTCGGGACCCTGGTGCCTTGCTTCGATCCGTGGCCGCCACACTCGGTATGCCACGTTGATCTGCCGCGTGCGACTCCGATATAAATTCATATTCGCCGCGGGGACGTTAATCAACTTCCATATCGTCTCCTCCGCGCTGGGCGGCAACGTGGCCGTCAAAAACACCATCTGCGTGCCCATACCCATTAACTTGCCTAACTGCTGCAACTTCGGCCGGTATGTCTTGAACTCGTTCAACATCACGTGGCATTCGTCAATCACGATGCGGTCTAACCGTTGGAACATCATCTGCCGGTTTAAAAACTGCCGGAAATCACCTCCTAATGCGGACTCGGGCGTCACTAACACGATATTGGCCTCGTCGGGCGGCCGCCGGCTCTCCCATTCTACACACGATATGCCGGCCTCGTGGCACCGACGCATCATGTCCGAACGTAATGCAAGTCTCCTTCTAGCAAAGCAAGCGTAGGCACTAAACCTATATAACTCTATAGATGAGTTACGGAGTATTACTACCCCCTCCACTTCTAGTCTAATTTCGCCCTAGGCGGGATTATGTATTGCATCGCTAGTCATTAAAGTCAAACGTAGTGAGATCTGTGAACAGCTTTAGCGGAGCATGCTTCATTTGTTCTCCGGCCTCCCAACTCTATCTTGTCTGATCCTTCCACTGCCATCGTGATGGCAGCGGCTCGCCCTCCACCAGGTGGTTTATATCTGTGTGGGTAGCGGAGTACCACGACATTAGGCTGTCTATCCTCCTTTCCACGTTGAAAATCTGGACTCGTTTTGTCTAGGTGCTGAATCTGCTGCCATCGCACTTTGGGATCATCGAAAATAAACGTGTAGCATCTACTCCAAAGCTCTGCTTCCACCGGAGAGCGAGACGTCGCCCTAGCTGCTAATGAATCTTCTAGTAGGCGTATCAGGCAATCAGACGATACTCTAACCCGTCCCAAGACTACGGGGGTACGGAGATTTATACCGGTCCTGATCATCCCAATCAAAAAGTTGCTGTAGTATATCGGCCCAGGTCGGGTCTTTCTTCCAAACCAACCGTACTTAGCTACGACTAAGGATATCTGGTTCGTCCTCGTAGTATTGCATCAACCAGCTATAGCATACACCATAGTTATAAGCTTCTAACTCTTTAGGTGCTTCGCCCTTGAAAGCCTTCTGGTTGTATTTCAGCACCTGCGTAGATAACGCGAGAAAGCAAATCCGTCGTAGCCGTTCCAGTGCATGCTTATAGGGAGTGCGAGGGCCTAAGGGCTAGGAGATCCTGTCGACTTGTTCATACAGTAGATGAACGGTTGCAACTTGGGATCGTCTCCCCTTATAGGTCTACTAGGAATCAGGCAAGAAGAATCGGAGTGTTGGTTAGGTAGCGGGGTTGAGAAGGGGGTCGTTCCAGTTCAACAGGGACGCCGAGAGCCAGAACATCCCAACGCTCTAAACCGTCCCTGCAAACCCGAGTCCCCGCCATTGCGTCCCTTTCTTAGACACCCACTTGTCCTTATAGAGATCGTAAGGCAGCCCATATGGTTGGTCGTTACAGGAGGCTTGAATCACCCGGGCTAGCATGACCCCAGTTGCGCCAGTCTCAGAGCTTAGCCGCTAGGTATGCTAACGCAGACATTCTAGCGCTCCGAGCCATCGGTCGAGCTCCCAGCGAAGGAAGCTCTCAGCTTCGGCCGTCGGGACGGACACATATGGCTTAGGATTAGGCAATTCATTACTTGCGAGCTCACTACCGAGATCTAGTTGATGGAAAAGGCTCCAGGAGACCCGATACTCCTCACGGGTGCCGAAGGATTGGGCCCGCGCCGCCAGCAACCCCTAGTGGAGTCTAGTCTTGGAGTTCAGGTAGGACTGAAGGCCGGCGTCAATGACTAGCCTCTGGACCTGATTGCTCCTGCCTCCACCATGGCCGGAGCGTGCCCAAAGCTGAAGTAGGTCCGGCGGGATAAAAAGACTCTCAATATTCTTATTTGTGAATGGGAAGGTCATATGCCTGTCCGAGACTTCCTTATACGTATTGTATCTCTGGGAGAACACCAACCCTTGCACATTGGCTGAATGGTCCTGGGAAAGGTAGAAGTTGAGGGAAGCAAGGTCTCTCAACCGCATTCACTTGCATCAGCCGGTGCCCCCGCTGGTGCTGGAGCTGCTGTGCCTCCTGGTCAAAAGGGCTGGGACGCCAGCCAAGAAGCTGCCCGAGTCCCGATTCCACATCGGGGAACCCAAGGAACCGATGCCAGTCCGTGCTCGACAGTCGGAAGAACTCCCGCCGTTGCGCCGTCGTGCCTGCACGCTCCGTGACCTCCCGCCCATAAGTTATTCCCGCTACATGCGAGCTATGCCCAGCGTGCGCTGATGCAGCCCGACCAATATACAGTAATGTCTCAGCTATCTGTACTCTACAAAAGTTTTGTCTCAATGGCCTTCGTGTCGCCTGTTCGCAAGTAATGTTTCGACAAGGTATCATGTATGATGTTAAGTGACGGCTCTGCTGGCCCACTGTACCGTCGGGTCACTCACTCATTCCCTACGAGTCCTTTTCTTTGGCGGATCTATAAACGACTCGTTGGAAAAGCGTCGCTTTTTTACCACCTTCCGTTTTACCACCTACTTGCAGAGGCATCACTGTGACTCGCGGACGCGTAACCGTTGTCTTCGTCAACAACCACGAGGGATCACTTCTATTAAGGGATATGTATTTTTAGTAGTTCAGCCAGTGTACGTGGCGAAGCAGTGAGATATCTCTAATACAGTAAGTCATACTGCATAGTACAAAATCAGACATACAGTCCTTAGACTTTAGTAATATCAGCATTGCGTTCCTGCGAACCACCTCCTTCCCATTGAAGCGCTCGAAAACTTTTGATTTGGAATTTGAACTCCTAGTTGCAATGGCGCAATCGTCCGAAGGGTTTCCCTCTTCATCTCCATCTACGGCATCAGACATAAGTTGTCCTGCCGATGATATCCACAGTGCTAGTTTATCCTATCTGGCCCATGCTGACACCGCATCGGAAGATATTCCCTCAGAAACCAGTGATGACCGTGCATTCATTGCCTCCGAAACAGAGGAGTCGTTCTTCTCCTCCTATACCTCGTCAGAGGCATCCGTCTCTGACATTTGTCCGTGGTGTTCAACCCGTAGCAATGTCGTTGATGCGGTAGGCGGATCCACGTCACAAATACTGCACAAGACTAACAATATTAGTCACACGAGCCTAAAACAAGCTCTGACTGAATCAATTATCTCAAAAACCTCCTCCGACTCCTTAGTACGTGTGCAGGGAAAGCTGACGCTCATGGCCTATGGGCTCATACTACAACGGGACCACTCGGATTTTGACGAAGTCTGAGTACAAGACGAGCATCGCTAACTAAGCCGCAGTTCGGAAATGTGCCATACTCAGCAACAGCATGTCAGCACTGCAAGCCACCCAGAACACAGGAAACAAGTCGTGACAACAAATCATCATGCCATTCGACAAGTAGCCAGGAACACCAAGACCCATGGCATAACGATTGCTACAATGGGTACCGGGACACCGTGAAATGCCTGGAAATGACATCACCGATCGGCTAGCTAAGGAGGCCGCAGTGCCGGGTAAAACACCACCTTTCTGCCCTTTAGTATCACGTGAATTCCGGTCCTCGCCAACCGCAATAATCATAGGCGTGATGGAGGAGCCAATTGCAGGACAGAGCAAGTGCGACTCAAATGCTGAAGACCATAGTGTCGTAAGAAACAAACGCGAGTGAATATTCATAATCAGGATGAAGGTAAAGATGGTTTTCAGCATCTTCCTGGACCCAAAAACTTGAGGCAAAAAAATGATGCTGTGGGTGCATCACGGACTGATGTAGCTGGAGAACATAACGATCTGTAACAAGGCCCGGTCCGCAAAAAGCTAAACACCGGAGTGATGTTTCGACCTCGTACACACAGATGCGCATCGCCGCGAGTCACGGAGGTTGGACGATGCGGGTGCGTCGCAAGACGTCCGACAGTGGATAGGTCGAGTTTTGGTCCGTTTGTTTGGTCCCTTTGATGGTCGACGGACAACAAAAGGTGATGGAGGCACCGATCTACGGGCCACGACCCTGCGGAGGCGGGAGCACGCACAAGGGACGAATCAGGGGCTGAGAAACCGCAATCAGGGCTGGTTACAATTGACAATAGAGTATAGGGGTCTACCCCTAAGTATGGACTAATTAGATTTAGCGTAAAGTTAAATCCACGAAAATAACTACTTTGGGAAGGCGGTCCTTCCCCAGTCCCGCCCCCATCCAACACCGAAATCAATGAAAACAGGCCAATTTTGAACACAAATAACTCAACAACCAAAAAAGATAAAGATAATTAAATTAAATATTTGCAATCATCATACATTGCTCTATAGATGGTATTAATTATAAGTTCTAATTCTTTACGTGTTATGTTGCATCTCTGGCACGATTTGCTATATCGAATTGTTACGATTGAATCGTCCTTCTTAGAAGGTAATGGTAAATAGTGAGTCAGCGCAGTTTATGCTGTCTCCGACGAAGAAGTAGCGATAGAGTAAACTTGTTGTATAGGTGGGCTACTACTATCTACATTACTCCTCGTAAGCTAGGCGTAACACCTAATAACTCATTACACCTAATAACTCATTACACCTAATAACTCATTCTTATATCTCTGAGATCAAAGATAAGCTAATAAGGAAACGAATAGACAAGAAAAGGGAGACATAATGAGGAAATATCAGCTCCTAGACGTACACATCAACCAACCCGGCATATCTTTTCCAGGATACCTCTTCTTGAAGTGCGCTCGCAAATTGTCCCGCCGCTTGGTCCTATATTTGCAATTCGGGCATTTCAAAAACGGTACGTCTTTGTGTATACTCCGTATGTGGCGGCATAGGGTCGTCTGAGCAGTTTCACGGGATTCTTCACTGGGATAGGTATACTGCATACCGCAGTTGTCTTCAGGGCAGTACACCGTAAAGCTTTGCTGTCCGGGGCTCCGTCGATCAGAAATGTTAGGGTCTGGCGAAGTTAAGATCCTATCACTATATTAGTTCATTAGAGCCTGTAGACAGGAGAGATAAATCCAAGCCTACCACTCCATTTCCATTGTTGTTAGATCCATTTGGTGTATATTACTGTTAGACGAGGTGATTCCGAGGTTCGATGGCAATTCTGCTTCACCCAAGGCTTCGGAGACCTCGCGCTCTGCCGGGAAATTGTTCTGTGCCCAAATAGATTCTTCTTTGCACCTGTTCTCAATATAGTCTCGCGAGTATCGTGTGGTGTTTTGGCAAGTACTGCAGAAAATAAGGTCGGAGCTGAGCTGACGGGACACGTTGAGACACCCTCGTAACACCCGAGAGATGAAAGTGATATATAATTGGGCACTACTTGCAAGGCACTAGAGTTCGTTATTAGTGTCGGAAGCATGATTTTCGGGCGATATAAGCTTACCCGGGAGACAAAGGTTATATACTCATCAATTTCCCGCACAGTGCGCAGGTGACCGGAGATGACAAAGGTTTTCGCCATCGAGAGTACTGCATTCAGGGAATTGTTGCCCCCGCCTTCTACCGGGGTTTCTGATTCGAGAATATGCATAGAGGCTTCTGCGATGAACCGGCCAATTTCATAATGTGACCTAGGTCCCTCGTTATCAGGCCGGTTATGGCGAAGAAGCATCTCGCCCCCCGAAAGTCGATACAGGAGGTCGCCAAAAGTCCGGATGTCTATACATGATGTTAGGCATAGAATCCGAAGGTACATAGAACCATACATACAGAGAATGAACTCAACCACAACCTGAAACATCGTAGTCTCCATAAGATACCGAATGAAATCGGGAATATGTGAACAATTGAGAACCATTGGTGGGGTTGAGTCTCCTGGGGTAGATCCCTCAGTTCCAGGAACTATAACGGTCGTGTGTTGATCGAATATAGTGTCGGTTGGCACAACTGTTAGAGGGTGCCCTCTACTTTCATGGCCCAACTGCGAAGCGAGTGGTTCTGCTAGTGTACCCGGATCATGCGGACTCCGGGCTCGATAGCCACCGTGCGTGCCTCCTATTGCCAGGGGACAAACGCTTTCGAAGTTCAGATCCGGGATCTCATTGGTCGCTTTGAATAAATACTGTGTAGTCCCTAAAAGGCTGTAGGGATTATAACCGTCGATGTGGCTATCGTGAGACTCGTCGACGCTGCTCGGGCTTGTACTTCCAACAGAAGATCGTCCGTCAAGGAGTGGTGATCCATGCAGGGATGATGTGGAGCTACTACCTTCCTCTTGAGATTTCTCTTGAGATTTCCGACAGAAAATTTCAACCTCTGGCCACATCATTACGACCAAGTCGTCGTAGATCCGACGATCCCTTTCGTTATTGATGCATAGACGCCAGGTTTCCGTGTCGGCCAAAATATGACGCTCTCGCCTCCGTCCATGCTTTTGGAGGATTTTAGACACGATAAAGGAAGCTGTCGGCTATAAATATCCCTGAATCACTGACAGGAAAGCCTCCTAGGATTCCTCAGCAGTCCAGAACTTGCACCCTTATTCTCATCTGAACATTCCACATCTACAACTACCGGACTTCGGATCACCAATCCTAAATCCAAAATGGGTTACGCAGAGCGGGTCACGGTTCATCTGATCAACAGCATGGCTTCAGACGCGTTGAGCGTCAGGCATGCGATTCCCGATGGAAACGATGGCTGGTAAGTTAGCGCTCACTTGGTTGTTAAAACAAGAGTTGCGTCCTTCTGACTGTAGGCCAGGGGCAAGTTCTACAAGGACGGCAGCAAGGATGACGATGTTGCGGCTGCTGAGATCAATAGAATTACAGTGGCCCCGAACAGCTCTGTGAATATAAATTTGTGTGGTCATTCGCACTCCTCTACCGGAACAAACGGTAGTATTGAGCTGTGGGATGGCGAGACTAAGATTGCCAAAATCTATTGGAACTGTCCCTGGGGAAGCCAGCCATACAATTTCGGGGTCTCCGAGTGCAATGACAGCTATTGGGTTGATCAAGGATCGTGGGCCAGAGAAAGTGGCGCCATTGGCTCTGTTGATGTTATAGTTGGAAGAAAGAACTGAAGGATTCCGATTTCTCGGTTAAGTCAAAGGAAAATTCTCGCTTGTTATTAGCAGCAACAAGCGAGATTATCTTGCCAGCTGCCTCACCTTTCCGTATATGTATGGACCAGGGTGGATAGTGGGAACAATTTGTCTAGACCCTGCCACTCCTTAGTAACATGAACTTCGCACTTGCAATTCGTGCGGCCACAGCGAACTTTCCTATAGGGCGCTAGTTATGGACCCGACTTCAAATAAGCCAAATCACCCGAATTCAAAGGGCGGCTAATAAGGCCACGGAGTTCCCGGAGAGAGGGTGTAATCAGTAGTAAAATCCGTACAGTAGAACTTTTTAGTACACAAAAGAGATGTATGCTTAAAACTTCGATTAGGCTGTCCAAGACAGTAGGCAAGCGTGTTGGACTGAATTACCGGAGCCCAATTATGGTTGACGCTGACCCTGTCCGTCAAGAGAGGAGTATATTGACCAGCTAGCTACTGACCTGCTTTAGTCTCTTGGCGCAGATATTAGTTATCTGGCCAATTTCCCCCCTCTCTTCGTTACAGACTCTCTTACTCTATTAGCCTGTCCGTTACTAGGCGATACCCCTTCCAAATGTTGCGACATAAGCTGAAGAGAAAAGAATCCAGGGCTGATTTAAAGCGAGGTGTGGCTCGCCGTAAAGTCACCTGTTGATAGTGATAGGGCTGGCGGTTGTTGCTAGACCTCGACAGGAGTCGCGATTCTCCAGGTCCGGTTCGGTTACAGAACCGCCAAGACCCGGTTCCGGTTCTAGGTTCTTAGTACCGCGACTCTACTAAAGACCAGTTAGAACCAACCCTGGCGGTTCTCATAGAACTTGCAGGTTCCTCACGAGATAGACTTGTGAAATATTGAAAATTATGCATGTCTTCGAAGTGTACCGGATAGTATCATATAGTCAACAAAGGTATTAATTGTTATATTTATATCCAGATAAACATCTAGCTAATATCTGATATGTCCGTCCAGTCCGATACTCCCGTTTTCGGCACGACCAGTTAAGGCACACATTTTCATTAGGCACTAAATCTGTTAGACGGACCCACTTTTTTGAGTTTTCCAATTGTAAGAATATACTCTATAAGTCAGGATAGAGGCCTGTCAATCAGGTAGGAGAGAGGAACCAGATCAAGTTGTTCAGCAAGGTCAAAGACTGTTTCTTGAGGAGCGTAGAACCTCCTCTTAGAGCGTGGAATATATACATTCTTATCATCTAGAACAGGAAGGAGATGCATCCTTGGAAGGAGAGAGGGGAACGGGAGAACACGAGGCTTCGTGTAACCTTTGCATGGATCTCCCCTGTAGGGGATCCTTCATGAATAGATAGCGAACAACCACCGATCCATCAGTGGGAGCTTGCCGCTCCGGTAGAGGGATATAAGCCTCAGGCATCAACATCCGGGAATAACCTCACATTGGTTATATCATAACAATTAGCAGTTTCTAGTCTTCCTCCACTGGGGCAAGCGCCACCAAACCGAGTCCCTCTGTACCTCCTTCACTGATCACCTCAATAATCCTAGTTTCCGTCACTGGTTGGAAGATACCCCACATTATGTCTTCGGCCTGATCCCAGATATAGAATATACCACGCGCCTCAAACATATACAGAAAATCATCGGAATTTCTGCTGCTGCAAATAATAGGACGAACTTTCCCTAAATTATAAAGACCTTTCACCTCCTCGTAATCGCCAGCGGGATTCCAGTCGTTGACTCTTAATTCGTCCGGGTCGTTAGACCAGTTTTCCGGAATCTAGGAATGTAAGCTCAGTAGTTCACTCATCATTTCGAATAGCACGCACTTTAGTAGCCATAGTTGTCGGACTTCAAAGTGTGCTCCTAAGTTCTGATGGTGCACCGTAATGTAGTGCACAGTTGAATTGGAGTGCGCATATAATCCTGTAATAGATCATAGGGCAATCTTATCGCAAGATTATGAAAGTAGGTCGTGCGACCGGAAAGATCCACGATGGTGGAAGAGTAACTTGATACCAGAATCTAAAGAGTTTTAACCTTATTCCATTTAGCTACGGAAAATAGGCAGCATTTATATCTTACGAAACATCGTGGAATGGCACAGCAAAGGAATGGTAAGAATCCGAAATAATCATGGGGGCATACGAGAGCGTTGGGAAACTCGTTGCATTCTCTCTGATGTAATAGTTGATATTCGTCATCGTAGCGGTCAATCAAACATGCAGCATTATGCATCCGATTGGTTGATGTAAGTAAGCGCTAGGCACTGGTGGCATGGGATCGCCCACATTAATAGCGGGGTAAGGGCACATATATGCCGACAATAGTTACTACTAATGCGGATTTGTTCTTCTGGAGAAAGGTGACAAGGGACATGTGAAATTCTATCTTGACCGGGGCGATTCTCTAGGCGGCAGCTGTGTGAAGGGCTAAAGGCTTGTTTCTGCTTGCCTGCGGCGATTTCGGATGGTCGTGGCTTGCCCCTGTAGCCGTATGCCGAAAACCGATGCACCTTCGACTAGTGCACTCGCAAACCATCACGAGTGCGGTAAATCTGCCTCAAAACTGGCAATCTACCCCATCTTGATAAATTATCAACGCCGGAATGGGGCGATTCACGACCGTAGGGAGCGACCTAGTCTCTTCCTCGACGCAGTTCTATTCATCGGCTAAGCGTATGATTTCTACTACCTACTCTGCAACACATCTGCTGATACGGTGCTGGCCTCTATGTTAGTTAAACAGCGTACTATCTCTGTAGGCTTCACGCCACACTCGCACTGGCGACAAATAGCGACTCCCTACTGCTGGTTGCATATAAAATATTAGTCGGCAATAGTGGGTTCTCCGGCCTCAATTATACTAAACGCGGATATATAATAATAGGAAGTTTCCACTGAATGCATACTGGGGAACACTATCACTGGGAACTGCTTGGCTGTTAACGAAATTAAAACTAGGAATTCATCGTAACCCTGAAATGCCTAACGGGATTTTCAACCGAATCGAACTAATAATACATGTGAAGGGCTGAAGTATGATTTAATTCAATCTAACTAGGCCAACATGTTGTTTTCGACAAACTTAAGACAGGAAGAGAAAGAGAATTGAAAAGGAAGAGAATCAATCCCATCTCTTATGTGTATCTGTTCCGTTTCTGACGGGAATCCTGTCTGCCTCGTGCGACGTTGCATGGCCATGGGACATGGTTACACCGCTGGGCTCTAGCCCGTTACACTCCGAGTCCGTACTGAAGTAGGTCTGAGAGTCTAATAAATCAATACATTCTTTCCAATCACTAAATAAGTAGGTAGCTTAGGAGCTTTCTGGGTTTGTTTTACTCGGATTCGATAGGATTCGATAAAGGGCAGTTTAGCCGGTGAGCCTCACTCTGGAAGGTCTGCATCTAGAAAATCAAGGAGAAAATTAGGGGAAAAGCCAACCTTGAGCCAAATAAACGAAGTAAGAAACTAATATAGCGTCTGAACTAGAGCAGCAGTTAAAATGGAGAATACGAAAACAGATTTGCAGCCTATCCCTTCCTCTCCTGTAGTAACGACGACAATTCGTCCTTGTCAGCGATCACATTCTTCCCCGCTGCTCGAAGCATGTTGTCCGTGATCTGAATTTTTGGCTTGGATTCAAGGAACGCTTGAATAGTTTCGTCGCTGCATCTTTCTAAAACAATCTCCATCGTCCGCTCGGTGTCAGGCAGATTGGGGAGAAAGTCCACCATGGACAACGCCTTGATTATATCATCGAAGCCATAGTTCTCTTCCTTGTCTGCATCATATGGGTGGTCCAGCAGCATTTCATCTGTGATCTTTGAGCCTGTCTTTTCAAGATAGCCAAAGAACACCATGGCTCTGTCACCCTTGTTAATATCAACATTCTGCCAAGTGTCCTTCCAAATCTTGGTCATGATAGGCCCTGGTTGTTGTCGAAGAAGCCAGTTCAATGCTTCATCATTTGGGCGGTCATCTGGGTTCTTCAAAATCTTTTGAATCACTACCTCGGTGATAAAACCTGAGCCCTTTCGGTTCCGAATCACTTCGAGGACTTCCTTGCCTTCGTACTGTGTTGCTGCTGTGACAACAATATCCTCCGGTATGTCCAAGTCATTCCCTCTGCCGGAAAGGATTGCGCGCATCCCAGCAGCACTCCGTGAGGCACGTTCGAGCGTCTTGTGAGTGATTGGCACGTCAGGATTCCATGCTAGTAAAACTTCCAAGCAGGCAAAGTTGGTGGCAAAATTTTCGACAACCGTTTCGTCGACAACAAAGAGATCTCTTTCAAGCATGAGTCGAAGGACATTCTCTTGGCGAAAAGAATCTCGGATGTTGTTAAGCATACTTTGAATGGGGAGATCATTGTGCTTTCGCTCTAAAAGTATCTCAAGAGCATCTCTGCTGTCACCAAGAGTAGCTTTGCTCTCACATGCCCCTTCAAAAACGGCATCTGTTAAAAGAGTGTCGGGTAACCCAGGTAGGATTGTTTCAAGCATCCGAGCCCCGTCTTGACGGTTCCTCACAACGGCGAGTAACACTTTCTCTGTGATCGGTTGGGGTCCACGGTGCATTCCCACTAGGTAGTTGAACACTGATGATGCCGCCTCATAATTGGATGCTGCGTGATACAGCAAGTCTGCCGTGATAGGCATATTCAAGTATCCATTATCTCTCAACAGCTTCAGCATCGGGACTGCATCAGTCCTCGACTTGCAGATAACGTAAATAAATTCCTCGGAGACAAAAGCAGCACCCGGAGAGTGACCCAAGAATAATGCTAGCATGGCGACTCCATCTTCCGCATAAGTAATGCACTCTTGGACGATCTCTTCACTCAATTCCGCATCCGGCCCGAGTTCCTCCAGGATAAAGTTAATGAGCTCCAAATTGTCTGATGCTACATCTGGGAGCATTGATTGGGTTATCTTCGTGTCGGGTTCTCTGCGGGCCCAAAGAAAGCGCAGCATGTTGGGGTCCTCCTGATTGCTAGCTGCAAAGAATAAAACATCTTCAGTCACAGCGATATCATTTTTCCATGACTTCAAGAGTGAATCCATCGTTTTCGTGTTGCAACCCGCTGCCAAGCAACAGATAACTTCGTCTGTTCTGGGTAGCTCAATGGGGTGTTCTGCGGCGAGGAAGGCGATCCCTCCGGTTTCGCTTGGCACGCCCCTATTCCCAAAAAACTCAGGAGGTATATGGACATCACCTTTCTCGAACAGCAGCCTAACCATATCTTCCGGGGGCCCCCAATGATTATTGAATGCATTCCAGAGCATATTCTCCGTAATTGGTACCGCTACTTCCGGTCGCCAACTCAGAAACACGTCCATCATTTCGACGCTCGATTTCCGATTGGTCATGCTCATGTCAATAATGTACGATTTGACAGTGCCACTCTTGTCTGAGGACTCTATTTTCCCACCAAGCAATCCTTGGTCCCATAGCATCCGAAGTACTTCAGCCAATTTTTCCTTGCCAGCCGGCACGTGGTCGATCTCTTCCAATAATGAGGCAATCACATTATACGGTAGGTGAATGTGTTTGCTCAGAAGAAACTGTAGGACTTCAAGCTGTCCAGACTTAGCAGCGGCATTGAAGGAGCTTTGCGACCGGTTCGTGACCCAATCCCAATCATCGGTGTAAGATGCTAAGGGATCGGACCCTTGAATGAACAAAGTCTCAACTGTCTTGATCAATCCCATCCTCGATGCTCGGTGAATTGGTGGTTCACAGTCTTGGGGCTCCTTAGTCCACTGGCTATCCCTTTGATGATGATCATTACTGTCGGCAACACGCACCCAGTTGAAGTATACTGTCGATTCCGAGAAAAGACAATCTACCTTTTCTTGTAACTTTGAGTGGAAAAAATCGGTCCCAGTCAGGAATCCCAGGTGAAAATGCCAATACTTGGCGGAGTAGACGAATAGAGTCTTCTCCATTGCCTCTTTCTCTTTCAAAGCTTCAGTCTGTGAAAGAAGACATTTCACGGTCTTTTCGGCCAGACATTTGTGTGCCTCGATCGATGTGAACTGGACCTTGTGATGCTCGCTGGTCTTCTCCTTGACAACCAGATACTCCTGCACAGAAAAATGGGCGACTTGAGCCTTGTCCCGGTTATTGATAACAAAGGATGAGGTACACATCGAACAATATCGCCTGAGAATTCAATCCCTACCATATGGGCAACTGATTGAATATCGAAAGGAACAGGCGAGAGGCAGATAATCATAAGAATATCCCGCACCAGTGACCAGTCGCTGGACGGGATATTATCTAGAATCTTTCGGTAAGTTTCCTCAAGAGTCTGTGGAACTGATTTCAGAGCCTTTAGTACATCATCCGAACCGTGCTTTGTCTCAAGCACTCCAATCTGCAGCTCCGCCCAACGGAAACGCCTAGTCGGTTATACTTTAGTAACAGTCAACAGTCAATCGAGCCATAGAGCAAGCTTACCGTTCTTTGAAGCTCAGCAGTGCGTTCAAAATCTTGTCATGGACATCACCCAATCGGCTCAGCCGGGGTCGTCGCTTTAGCTCTGTATGAACAAAGATTTTCACATCTTCACCCAGCCGCTCTTCCAGATCGATATTGGAAACCCTGCCCAGCTTTTCTTTGATATCATCTTCCGGTCGACTGGTAGCGAGAATACGTATTTTATTTTTATGCCGCTCAAGTAGGCCCATCAAAAGGGATAAAAGAGTCATTCTCTCTTGATTGATGACCCCCGGGCACTCATCCAAAGCATCGAAAATCAGATAAACACGAGCCTCATCAGGGACACTAGAAATGACCTCATCAAGGACCTTCCGTATGGTTTCCCACTTAGGCTGGTCTCTTTGCCGATGATGTTCCTCCCACATATTCACTACAGATGATGGTAGTGGTGACCGGCACAGCTGCCTAATCAGAGACCTGACCATGGTGTACACACTTTGCGTCTTAGCTTCGTTGAATTGGAAGTACCAATAGGCAACATAACTGTTCGGATCCACGCGACAGCCTTCCTTTATGTCCTCAATCACGGAAGAGCTAGTATGTAGTTAGTATGAATAGTCCAATATTTCTCCAGAAAGAACAATTTACCAAAGAACAGATTTTCCACAACCGGCTATTAAAAAAAAGTGAGTAACCTGACAGCCCTTGATGAAAGACATATTCACTTACAAATACCATATAACCACAAATACCATATAACCAAAGAAATTGTCCTGGTGCGACTATCCAATCCACGTACTCTGGTGAATCAAAAAGCCAGACACCAGTATCCGCGGTAATTTTGCTTTGTAGAAAGTTCTGGTGATCCGAGGGTGAGGACTTTGACAACCATTCGAGCTGTCTCTCCTCCTCATACCCTATGATTGTCAGTATGTATTTCCCAGTTGTAGCATACTAAAGATAGCATACTTTCTACCTTGGCCTCCACTCTTTCTGTAGCTTGAAGGGCTTCCTCGGTCTTCGCAAGATGCTCCTTTGCTTGCTTTCGATTGCCTATACTCAATAAGTAATCAAGAACCAGAATTTTAAAAACATGATTGAGTCTTACCCAGATCGGCGGAAAGTTGAAGCCACTGGTTTGCAGCAGCCCTCTGCTCTTTAACCTCAGACTTCAAAGTTGACAGCTCCTGATCGGTCAGTGGGAAGATGCTCTCCCAGGTGCGGCCTTGAAGATAAATATTAGTTTCTTAGAATTTTGGTTTGCTAAAAAGAATATAGCACTTACCGGCCTCGCTCTCCTTCTCCGACTTCCGTACTTCAGCTGTAAATTCTAAAACCGCAGTATAGGCCCGAAGCAAAGCGTCGTCTACGTGCTTGTCACTATCGACACCCCGGTCTCTGCAGTTCGCATCAACAATTGCGAACCATGCCAGATTCTCGGCGAGAAAGGCGGCAGACTGGAAGATGGCATCCCGACGGTCCAGTCTGTTTTGGACTATCTGCACGTCTGATAAGCATGCTTGTTTTATAACCACATTTATGATGAGTAGTTTAGGGGGGGAGGACCTACACTCATTCCAAAAGAAATGACCGTCCACGCAGAAGAAGCTGATTTGATTTCACTTTATTAGCATGCACTCATGTGACAGCGGACTCCAGGGCTTACCGTGTCCTGTAGGATCGAAAGATACCGCCGTCGAGATTATTTCCTGGGCCTTCATTGCTCCCTCAAAGACTTTTTCTGACATATCTCGAAGATTGATGTCTGTCTTTTCTCTTCGGTGGATTCTCAGACCGCCCTTTTCCCACTCCTTGTATCTCTTCGTGGTAATGTCAATGACGCCTTGGATGGCATTCGCTGGAGAAGTTCCATCTGCAGGTAGAAGTTCCCGACTAGAAGTATCCAGCTTACCATGTGCCTCCTCCCAAAGATTACGGCGGGCTGGTTTCTTCTTCGGTGCCTCCTCTAGTTTCTCGACAGGCTTTTCGACTAGCTTTTCGGCAGACCTTTCGGCAGGCTTCTCCTGAGTCGCATTCGTCACTCCATTTTGATCATTTGGCGTCTCCTTTTCGGAGATTTTTTGAACAGGTCGGTTCGGTGGAGAATGGCTCTCCGGGTCGTTTTGGTCAGCTTTGCTGCAACAGAGCGCACGCAGGCCTCCCATGGCTTCGTATGCTTCCAAAGTGAGACTTATGATCTATGTAGAGAGGATGAATGAAAATCAGCGGAATGTTTTGGTTTGTTTCACACGGGATGGCACCTAGTGGGGCGCTTTGACAGATGGGTCAGGACCCACTAACTCCACTACGATGGGACGAACTGCTCAGCTGAATCGGCTGGGAAATGAATTCCTGCCGATCAATTGGGAGTAAACACAGATCTGTGATATCAGTGGCGCCTTTCGCCCCGCCTTCCCGTTGATCTCATTCCTCATCATTGAACTTTCGCGGATTTGTGTATGGAGGTTGGTGGACCTGGCCTAGGGTCCCGCAGAGTCGGGTTGGACGAGATGCGTAGGAGACGATCACGCCAGAAACAAGACGAATCAGAGTGTGACGGGGTTCTTGCCTAAACACTTCAGAGGAGGAGATCATTGATAATCATTCTGGTGTATCGGAGGGCTCGGACTCGGGCCTGAGCCTGAATTGCGGCGAAATCGAACACCACATTCGCCTGGAATGTACTTTCCGTTATAGTAGAGGTAAGGGCGAGCTAGGGAGAGAGAAAAAATTGACTTTTTGGCTCAAGCTGACAGATTGGGCGAAGGGGAGGCCGTCTGTATAAATACTTGTCGCGAATGCCATTTTCCCACACCGATGACTTTATATGAGGTGGCAAAAATTTCGACCAGCGACGCACAATTTTGCTTTCTCTGTGATGCCGCTACATCGAGCTGAGCTGTCTTTCTTGTAGGGTAACCTTTTTAACTAGCATGGACCGGATGTTGTAATCTATTTCTTGAGGTAAGTGACGGTGAAATATAAAATTGATAGGAGGCTTAAGAGGTTCTTACTAGCGTATAGCAACTAAAATAAAGATCGATATAGTAAGCACTCTGCTTAAGTACTAATATTAATTTATCTGCTTTAGAACAGTCTATAATAATTGTAAATAGCAATTTCTAATCGAGACTAGTATTAGACCCGCTTAACGAGAGGGAAACATAGAGCGTATAACTATGCCGTACTTATATATAGCTAGGTAGAGGTACTAATCTAGTATAAAGTCTAGGTAGTAGGTGATTTAATACTATATAAAAAACTAAAGCTTTCGGACTAAAAATCCGAGAATCTTTCCGGTATAACATAAGAAGTACTTCTAACGTCTTTTTATCGTTAAAGAAGCCCTATCCTCCTTATTATCTAAGCACGTTTTGTACCCTTTCTAGTTACTCTATTCTTCTCAAGAAACAGCTTTAGAGCTTAGTAATTATTTGTCTCAACCTTGTCGCCTTGCAAGAGTCGTAAAAGAGGGGTTAAGTACATTTTATCCAATACATTGATATTAGCTCCGTTCTCCACTAGAATTCTCGCGGTAACATACGAGCCATATTAGGTGGCCCAGGAAAGAGGCGTTCTTTTGTCTCTATCGCGATAATTTATTAGTGTGCGAATTGCTAATAGTTAAAGCAAAAACTCTTTGCAATCACCTATAGCTGCATAATGAATAAGAGACCTTTTAAGTAGGCCTGATGGGTTAGAAATGCTACTACACTTAAGATCCGAATAGGCTTCTTCGAGGAAATCCATGATCTCTTCGCTGACTTAGTTGTCTCTCATTCGTTTCAGGCGTCGGAATTCTCCATCGATGACAGTGGTATAGGCAGCCATAAGACGCCGAATGCAATGATTAGTAGACAGCGGAATCTAAGAGCTAAGGAGAAGGTCTTGATTTTACATAGGTCTTGAGATTAACACTTAGCGGTCCTCAGCTTAATGCTCGAAACTCCTGCAGAAAAAGATATTTGAGTCTTCTTTAAAATTTCCTGGTTGGAAGGACAATTCCTGCCTTCCGAAGACAAAGTATTACAGGTAGCCTGTGAAGTCCGAGGGCGAAAGCGATCTGTATCCTACAAGTCCACCAACGGTTGATTGTTCTAGCATCAATTCGAATTCAAATTTCCAGCTCCCTTACTCCAGTCTCGCCGACTAAACGATTCTATCACCTTAGTCTGATAAAAAACAGGGGATGTTGGATCAGGAATGCGTTCTAACGCTGAGCAGGAGTTTCCACCAGTTGAGAAATTTTCCAATTTTTGCAACCCTCAACCTTCGCCGGATCTAGCTCATCTGAGAAAGGCCGTTTAACCGACAGCAAGAGTTTGTGATCATGATGATCGGACCTACCTTGCCGGGGCGTGGTGTTCAAAGCGTCTAGGGCTGCATGTGAAGCGTGGTCCGAGGCCAATGGACGCAAGTCTTTGCCGGGGGATGGTGCAACTTCACCGCCCTTCTCCTCACTAACAATACGACGATTCGACGATGCAGGATACTTTGACAGGGGTGGAAAGCCATAGATGGCTTGCGGCCGATTCAAAGAGATCATTAGGAAATAACGTTTTGAGCACTGGAGATTTTCAAAAACAGCTGTCTTTGTTTTCTGGTTAACAAACTGTTAAGGGCATCCGCATGAAGCACGGTCCGCAGCACAGTTCACTGGGTCCGCCCGAGTCAGCAATTAACAACGTAATCGAAGTTTGTGAGGAAAGGAAAACCACATACTTACATCGCCATGAATCAGGTCCGTTCTCGCACCACTACATTTCTCTTCATGGAGGACCACGTGATACGGTGGGTCATGCATAGAGCGTTTGCGGATTGATTCCGCCTCGTTGTCTTCCCACGTAATCTTCAACGCCCCAGCCAAGAACGACCTGGACACAGTGATTGAATGCGGCACGTGCCGAAGCAATCTTCGAATCCTCCGTAGAATCACTACTTCCGCGGCTTTAGATGCAGCGGACCGCCCTAGCTACGGAACTAGGCAAAATTTCAGCAACTCTTCGACAATATAGTCGCAGAAAAAGACGCTATCGCGGAAGTTAACGTGATTATAGAAAAATAATTGCGCGTCTAATCTTAATAATAGAACTTCGCGATAAAAGACCGGTCCGTGCGAACTAACAAAGTTCAGCTACTAGTAAGCAACCTTTAAAACCCTAGAGTGAGAGTTATAGAGCGCCTAGACTACGCTGCGTTTAGCACGTATATACTATACCTTAATCTTTCTGCCCTCTAGACGGATCGCTATATAAGCTATAAAGGCCCTATATATAGTTTATGCGTAGCTAGTCTCTAGGACTAGATATACCTCTACCGTTTTGAAATACTCGATTTATTCTTCCTTTAGCGTCTAGATTAGCGAATAAGAGTGTAATAAAGTCTATAGAGATTCCGGAAGCTTAATAGGCTATCTCTCTAGGATTTCTCGAATATTTATAATACTCTATTTTTCCGTAAGCTGCGCGCTATATAATACCCCGTTAAAGGAAACTTACCTCGGCACTAGAGCCTTTATTATAGAAAAATTTATTATCGCTAGCCTCGCCTAGAAGATGCTTCTAGATAAGAAGCTTAGTCGACGATTGTAGAAAATAGGTAGCTAATTTAATATCGAGTGCGTCTAGAGAATTGCGTAGGAGACTAACGTAGATAGGAAGAAAAGCAGTACGATATTTTCGAATTACGGCTTCCTAGATTCGTCGTACTATATTAGCTTCCTTATCTCGATCGACTAAAATCTATTAGTCGCGATTTATCTTTCCCTATAAGAAGTTATAAGTAAATCGATACTACTTAAGTTCCGACCTAGAGCGCGGTAGCTATATTCATTTAAGGTAGACCTAGCTATAGAAATCGGGGTCGAGAATTAGATCTCTAACCTCAGTTTCTAAAATATCTAAGGGATAAGAAAACCTTCGAACATCGAGCGTAACTATTAGCTAACTACGAAATTCTGCGAATAACACAGCGTTCTTTTACGATTCTTTTAGAGCTTAGATCTCTACCGTCACATCCCTATCTACGCGAGAACAGAGCTGAAACATATCGCTACTTAGATTAGAGCTATTAGGGCTAGAATAATTAGAAGGCTTAATATCGCAGAAGAAATAAGATTACAAGAGGCTAAAACGCTAGTAGCTCCTGCTAGTATATAATTCTATATCGAATCTACTACGTACTATTACTAAAGCCGCTAGCTTTAGACCCTCTCTATAACAGCTAGTAGAGTTAGAATTATATTACTTCAATAAGCTGCTGAGTTTAAGTGCGTTAAGACTTAGTTTAGCGTAGGAGTTAGAGATTATTACGCAACCGCTGTACTTATCGTACTTAATAAACCCTAAAGCACGACCCTACTAATATCGATCTAAGAGATTAGGGACGGTGATCGCTATATAATTGCCTCTATCTTTATAATATAGCTAAAAATCGAGATAGCCTAAGTTAAAACGTGCTACGATAGCATCTCTCCTATTTTTAGTTAGCTCTAGTCTTACGGCACGTGTTTAGTAGATAGCAAGAAAGAACTAACTAATTCTAATAGAGCTCCCTAAACGCGGCTAGAGTATCCTAGTCTAGGATATATAATAAAGAGATGCTAAAGAAGTGTGTTTTTCTGTTATCCCTTTAGTTTTAATAATGATCTAGTTTATGTTAGAGATTTTTGTTTTAATCAAGCTCTCCAACGATATTGTTAGAGAGATTGTTTAGCTGCATCGAGTCTATAGTAGTAGGATTCCTATAGTATAACTACTTTATCACAACTATAGGAAAGTAAGGTAAAATGCGAGACCTAAATTGATAGGAGATAGTAGTAGGATTTAACGGGAATTTATAGACGAGCGGCCACTATTAAGACCTAAGATGCCAACTAGTGCCGTACTTTCATCACTTCCGAAATAAGTTAATTGCCCAGTCCGTTTCAACAACCTAGTGATCACCGGTTAGAAAGGGGTTTTTGTATAGACTATAACATCCAAGTACGTACATCACAGACTATAGAGCCAAAGGAACACGTTTAGTACTTTTCAGTCTTCCCACAGCATATCTCATCTGAAATTACTCATTAGTGACCTTTTTAGTCCATTAGCCAGTCACAGATCACCCTGACTTCAATATGACAATTCATAGTGTGAGAGACGATGCATACCCAATTGAGAACTTATCGTTTTTGTATGACCTGCAAGCAGCCTAGATTTCGTTTAGTTTAATTTGAGGTGTATCGAGTACGCAGCGACCGTTCACGGGAGCGAACTTTTTGAACATGGCGACTGTTAAAGCACCCTAACGGTTAACCGTCGACGTTCAACGGTAAGCCCTACTTGCTCACTTTGTGTTCGAAATAGTTTTCTTAGATGTACGATCTATAGTACGCCAAACTATGTACAAAGTCAAATCCGTAGTGAAAGAAATTCGGGTATCGTTTCCTAATAGTATGGCATCCCCTAGATTGTTAATTCGGTAGAGGGAACAGAAAATTTGATTTCAGGGCTTAACAGCACTAAAGAACTGCTGTAGTATTATTCGGTTATCCGCTATTCAATAGGATTATTCCAAAATCTATATGATGCATCGGCTGATGCGGGGCCCCCGATTAGATCTAGAGCCTTTAATGGTATAGAGAGCATTGATTCTCCATTGATTGCATTCGGCAATTTTCTAACAGTAATGTAGTAAGCATAGGCTATAGCAATCGGACTTAGAGAAATGCCACTTATATTTATTTAAGCTACTTCGTACTTCTTGGATGCGTACTTAGGTTTCCAAGTGCAACGAGTACGCCGGTCTTAGAAATTCAAGTACTAAATATAGCTACAACCTCGTGATTTTATATTAATTTCTCTCGAGGTATACGTGGACCTATCCGTAATAATATAATAGCAATAACTACCCGGGTCCGACTTAATAGTAGAGTTTAACGACCCAGAACTCGGATATACTAGGATTTATTACTGCTTCTTATTTAAACTCTTACTCTAAAAATTATCGTACCTCGTGGGAGAAGTCGTTCTCTACAAGGTAAAGAATTCCTTAGAGGGGTTCTAGTAATGTAATAGAAGGATACGACGAATAACTAAGCCTATTCTCTACTCGGCATAACTAGAACCTTACCTACCGCCGCGAAACGATAGACCGTCGAGATAGCCTTAGAAGCGCGACTTATAGGTATTTCCTAAGACGCTGGAGATATTAGGTATAAGAGGAGCTACTTATACATTAAACAAAACCGATAGCTACTCGAGTTATCTATAGAAGCGATTATCGATCTTATACGAGACGATAGACCGCCGCGTAGCGAATAGCCGAGATCGAATCTCGCTAGCCTTAGATATCGTAGATAGCTAGACCTAAAGATTCCGCTTGTAGTGCCCGTTAATGTCGATTAAGAAATCGAAATAGCTTGTATAGTTCTAAAGCCTTAGGGTATATCTACCTATTTTATACTAATTCTAAGAGGAAATACTACTCGATATACTAAAATATATAATACTCGAGATACTGCTAGATCGACTAAAGAATCCTATACTATATCGGAAACAGAACCTAGCCTGCTAGTATCCTAAGGAGAGAATATAATACGTAGAGTACTTCTAGTTAATAGTTAGTTTAAAGATGTTAGTATTATCTAAATTTATATTCTTACTAGACACGGGTTTTTCTTATAGGGAACGGACGAAATATCTAAGTATTCTGTTCGAAGTGTATTAGAGAGCGTCTAGGTTAAAGAAGCCGCTATATTCGTACTTACTTTATAGTTTCTAGTCGTAAACGCACGCGGGCAAGCGGAGATATCTAATATAAAGTTATATCCTAGTCTAGCCGCGATATCCTCTTAACGCATTTTCTACTAGATAATTCTTGTCTTCGATATCGCCTCGTTATCTTCGATATTATTCTATCCTAGCGTTCTGTAGTGTAAGGGACAAAGACCTAGTTATTACGGACCTCAAAGAGGCGCGGGGGCCGTAGCTAGTTGAGCAGCGACCGTGAACCAACCATTCCACGGACGCTAGGGATTAGCGTTATCACGTGCGTTTCGGTATACTTAGGCGAGCCCCGGAAAGGCCCTAAGCCAGACACTTAGGAATAGGAGTTAGAAGAAGCCTGCGACTAACCGTCATAACTAATACCTTATTACCCGACGGGACGGTTAGCGCGCTATAGGAAACGGCCGCTAAGATACGTGATATTCGGGAGTAGATCTACCTACGGGGGTAGAGTATACTCTAGGGAGTCGATATACTTAGAGGAGTAGGGTATACTCCTTAGCAGCTATCTACTCTACGGAAGAACTAGATATATAAAGACACTTATTTAGTATTATATATTTAGTTCTTCGCGATTAATTATATATTATTACTTAGTTACTACCTTTAGTACTATACTTCACTATTCACCTTTAAGACAACCTAACCTATAAGTAGGGGATTCACTTCGTAGCAATACTTAGTGATTAACTTACTTAGCGCGTACTTCTAGCACGTTCTATAAGACCCTTAACAGGATCTAACCTATAGTAAGGCCTTATAAGGCAACGGTACGATTAAGAGATACGCTTAGAATTTAAAGTTATACCGAGAGGGCCGGAATCAGCCGCAGCAGCATATATCGTGGTTATATCTTATTATAACGCACGATTTAGGTAACTAGTTGCCCTTTCCGTATCTAACTCACTATAACTAGTTAGCTCCGCGTAATATATTAATCGCCCTATCTTTAAACTATAAAGCATAGTTATTATAGTAGGCAACGATAGCACTCCACGAGGAAAAACCCCTCGCCCTCTAGCGACTAGGGAGGACGACTAGGAAGACGAAAAAGAACGATAAATTTAGGAACTATAAAAGATAGTAATAGAACTTAAGGGAAACTTAAATATTTTAGGGGACACTTATAATACCTATTCTACTAGTATAAAGGACTACTTAGAGTAGCTTTATACTTAAGTCGTTGCTTCAGCACTAGTTTCTACTATTAGGGCACCTAAGCTCCTAAAGGCTAAGACTTTCGATAGTACCTAATATAAATTAAGAGGATTCCTAACGTAGATAGATATCTACCTTAACGTTAATAAAGGACGTCTCGTTAATAAGGGAAGTAAGGTTATCTTCGTATTAGCCTATCTATAAGAATAGGTATAGGACTAGCTTAAGCCCTATATTAGAGAATACTACAAAAAGGCTAACGATAAATAGTCCATAACCACGTAAGCTATTTTCAGCAGCTATATCACGTTTAGGTAGTACGTAGAACGGACTTTTAGAGATATTAATACTAAGAAGACGGCTAAGCGAAAACTAAAGCGTATTCGCTAGACTGGATCAGTATTAACCTATATAGCTAAATTTATATAACTTACAGCAATACTATAGTAGGAAGATTACGCTTTAATTCTATACTACAACTATAGACTTAAACCCTATATTAAGAATAAACTTATATAAATCGACTGACTAGATATAATAGAAAAATTTATCGACGTAGCAGTACGGATTGACAACTAACTATACAATCGATAAATAGAGAAACGAGAAATTGAAGGATAGCGCCGAGGCACTAGCCGACTATTACACTATTACTACGATAAGCGACTAAGCAGACCTATAAGGGACAGCGACCCCTATAGATCTAAGCTAATAGAGCTCGACGTAGTAAGACTCCTAGCCGAAGAAGAAAAATAACGAAAAGATAATAACTTATGCTTTAAATATAGAAAAGTAGGATATTAGGCGCGTAAGTATAATAATAAGCATAACAACGTAAAGCTATAGGCGCGTAAGCGTAACGGACGTAATAATATAAAGCTATAATAGTTATGGGTAACCTACGAAGAGGTTCGACCTTAGTAGCTACGAGCTACTAACGATAAAGAATAGTTAGTGATTAATAGGTTAGTTATACCTACTAGGAAGGGAAACAGCGAAGGTACCTTTACTAGCGGCTAGGAAGTATAGACCCTAGACTAGGAATAAATCGAGTCAGCCTACGAAGAACAAGCAGAGTATATACAACGAGTTATAGAAGGAGTAGTACTAGAGACCTTTATAGATAATATCGTGTTATACCGCGGCCTAAATAGCGTAGAGCACGCAACGGACACGTTCCTAGATATTAATTAGGAAGTAATTAAGAGTTAAGGGTAGACCTAGTATAGTCCCTAGAATACTACCGACTCGTAGGAACTATCTAACGGATCCTAGGAGTAGGCTATAGGTTACTAGGAGATAATAGTTAAGACTCTAAGCACCCTAGAGATTCTAGAAACTCTATCCTAGCTCCTAGGGCCGGATATAACTAAATAGCCTTAAGAAAGAACCCTATAATACGCGATTAATAAAGAACGATTCGCGGATTTCTAGAGTACGTTTAGGCTAGAGGAGGACCTAAAATAAATTAAATAGATCTATAATTAAACGACAATCTAACTTAAAGATATTAGGAATAAACTCTAAGACGTATACTAATAAGGTTATAAGATTAAAGCCTAACGGCTACGCAAGATCTATAAGCAGCTAGCTCGGATATATAGACGCCTAAAGCAAGGAGAAGGCTATAAGCGAGTTAAGGCACTATAGGAGAGGATTATCGCCGACTTAGGAGTCGACCCTATAGTGTTTAAATACCTATATAATAGCTTATAGTATACGTGCCGAGAATACGTATAATACCCTAATCACGACCTTAGAGACGTAACTAGCTATTACGACGACGGATATATAGTATATATATTAGGGAAAGTTAAAAGAAGCCTAGAACTAAAGCTGCTACGCTAGGAAAAGAAACCTAATTAGAAACTAGAATACGTAGGACTCTAGTATAGAAACTAGAGGATAAATACTAAAGAACAATATCTCGTAGCTACTATATAGGGGATATATATAAAGATTACTACTAATATCGCGTTCTAACTAACTAGAGTAATACTCGACTTAGGAGCGGTAGGAAACTTTATACACCTATAGTATAAGAATTAGTATAAGATCTAGAGCGTAGAGAAGCCACAACCTACACTAATTATCGGGCTTAACGGAGAGAGCCTAGAACTTAGGATTACGTATAAGAGCGGACTACTACTAATAGTTATTAGAGACTACTTTAAGGTTATTAATTTCGATATAATAAGCCTTAGAGAGTACAACGTAATACTAGGAGTGCTATAGTTAAGAAAGCACAACCTAGCTATCAACTAGTAGTATAGGCGTATACTATTCGATAGATATAATTATAAGTAGATAAGCGAGATTTAGACTAGAGATAATAAGCAACGAGCGCTAAAGAGACTTAGCTATAGGGAGGTAGGTACTTATAGAAACCCTTATAAAGGCGAACTTAAGAGGAGTTTTTAGCTAGGAGATAGGCCTAATAATAAGAAGATACTAGATATAAGGGATATCGTAGTCGCTAAATAGCGGCTAGATATAACTAATAAGGAACTAGAGGATTACGTTCTTATTAGCAGCGATAAGGAAATATTCCTTTACGCTATAGGAGCGCTAGAGGAATACTAGATCCCTAAGGAATATTAAGAATTCTAGGATATATTCACGCTACTACCGAACGATAAGCTACTAGAGTATAGTCTGTTTAACCACGAGATTAAGATTAAAGACGGCTAGGAACTAAAGTTTATACTAATTTACCTACTATCGTAGAAAGAATTAGCAACACTAGAGGACTATATTAAAGATAACCTTAGGAAAGGATATATTCGATATTCGAAATCGTTAGTAGAATACCCGATCCTATTTATACCTAAGAAAGGAGGAGAACTTAGAATATATATAGATTACCGATAACTTAACGATATCACCGTTAAAGACTAGTATCTACTACTGTTAATTAACGAGATTTAAGATATTATTTAAGGAGTAAAGTACTTTAGTAAGTATAATATTACTAATATATATAACTAACTTAGAATTAAGAAAGGAGACGAATAGAAGACCGCGTTTCGAACTAAGTTTAGATATTTTAAGTATCTAGTTATACTATTTAGGCTTACTAACGTACTAGTATTGTTTTAATATTTTATCTTCTACGTATTAAATAGGTACTTAGATAAATTTATTATCGCGTACCTTAATAATATCCTTGTATTTTCGAAAATAGAGGTAGAGCACGTTAAGTATAATAAGAAAGTACTATAATAGCTTAGGGAAGTAAAAGTTATACTTAAACTTAAGAAATACGAGTTTTATATTTAGGAAACAAGTTTCCTTAGATATACTATTAGTCTAGATAGACTAGGGATAGAATAAGATAAGGTTAAAAGTATTCTTAAATAGCTAACACTAATATATATTAAGGACGTATAGAGTTTTTTAGGACTAGCTAATTACTACTATAAGTTAATACCTAATTATAGTTAATATATAGTAGGACTATACTAATTTACTAAGAAGGAAATACTATTCTAGTAGGACGAAGCAGCGGAGGAATTATTTACTATACTTAAGGAAATATACAATAAAAAGCTAGAAGAGGCAATTATTACAATATTTAACTACGACGTACCTATTATTATAGAAACTAATATATTAGACTTTATACTTAGAGCGCAACTTATACAACTAGGGGGAGACAGCAAGCTTAGATCTATCGCTTTCTAGTTACGAAAGATAATACCGGCGGAATTAAACTATAATATCTATAATAAAGAACTATTAGCTATAGTGTTAGTATTTTAGATATAGAGAGTATACTTAGAAGGAGCTAAGTATACTATAATCGTTAGAACCGATTACTATAACCTTACTTACTTTATAACGATGAAGAAGCTTACTAGAAGATAAGCTAGATAGGCGGAAATACTAGCTTAGTACGACTTTAAGATCGTGCACTATAAAGGAACTAAGAACGTAGTCGCGGACGCGCTAAGTCGCTAACTAGACTACGAACTTAGAACTAAGGAGGTAGTACCCGCTATCCTTACTATAGACAGCGAAGGGTATATTATTTATAACTACTAAATTCTTATAGCTACTAGCGAATTATAGAACGACGAATAGCTAAAGAAGATTCGAGTTAGTATAGAAACTAATAAATTAATCTAGAAGATTCTAGGCAACGAGACCGCGTTAACGTATAACAGCGTCGTCTACGTATATAGTTTAGCTTATATTCCTAGGAACCTCTAGATAGAAATTATCTAATAATATTATAACGAACTAATATAAGGGCATCTTAGTATCGAAAAAACTATCAAGAAAATTACACGAAATTATTATATCCTAATATTATATAGAAAAGTAAAGAAATATATTTAGGAGTATAATTTATACTAACGAAATAAACTATTATAGTATATACTATACAGAACTATAGAATTAGTAGAAGTACTAAAATAGTTATAGGAATAGATTATTATAGACTTTATTATAAAGTTACCTATATTAGAAGGTAATAATATAATTATAGTAGTCGTCGACTAACTAACTAAATACGCCTATATAATCCTAATAATAGAAACTATTAACGCATAATAGATAGCTAATCTATTACTTAGATATATATTTACTAACTATAGGACATCGAGTAAGATTACCTTAAATAGAGATAAGTTATTTATATCTAATATATAGCAATCACTAGCGGATTAACTCGGAATTAAGTATAGACTCTCTACCGCGTACTATCTATAGACTAACGGATAGACTAAAAGAGTGAATTAAACTGTAGAATAATACCTAAGACACTACGTGAATTACTAGTAGGATAACTAGATAGGATTATTACTAGTAGTATAGTTTATATATAATAATACAATATATTCAGCAATAAAGGAAATACCTTTCTTCGCGAATTATAGGTTTAATCCTACTATAATTAGAGAACTAATTAGGAAGTAACTACTTATAGAGTTATCGCGACTACTAGCAACTAGGTTAAAGCAACTATACCTATAACTTTTGAGGGATATCGAGTTTCTTAATATACGTATAAAAAGCTACTACGATTAATCGCGCTAGGAGGCGCTAGATTTTTAAAGGGAGAAGAAAGTTTACCTCTTACGACGTAATATTCGTACTAGACGACCTAGCGTAAAACTCGACCACCTTAAGTTAGGACTATTCAAAATTAAAGAAAAAATAGGACTACTTAATTATTAGCTAAAACTACCGGATAGTATATAACGTATTTATATAATATTTTATATCTTATTATTAGAAAAAGCATCTAGAAACGCTGAAATCGCTACTAATATCGAAATAGAGGAGGAAATAGAAAATAAATATAAGGTTAAGGAAATCCTAGCAATAAACAAAATTAGTAGAAAGCCCTACTACCTAGTAAAATAGAAGGGATATAATACCTTAGAAAATATATAGGAACCTATTAAGAACCTA
The DNA here is from genome assembly GCA_011392555.1 of Penicillium rolfsii. NCBI lineage: Eukaryota > Fungi > Ascomycota > Eurotiomycetes > Eurotiales > Aspergillaceae > Penicillium > Penicillium rolfsii. The sequence continues at coordinate 115,865 of QMFL01000013.1, forward strand.
ATAGGCTACTACCGGTTAGTTTAGTAGTTCTACTAGCACTACTTATAGAGAGGTCTAGGCTGCCCTAGAAAGACGGCGACATCGGATATATCCCGAATATCTAGGTTAGAGTAGGATCCTCTAACGTTATAGTAAGAGCGCAAGCGTCCTTAGTATTAGCGAGACAATCCAGCTCTATAAGATCCTTAGTAGTAGGAGGATCTTCCTTATCTAACTAAGCTATTATATCTAAGTCGTAATTTAATATACGACTACTCCGGTTACTTAAGAACTTTTATTATTTACGTAATCGAATTATTTTTATTATAAGATCTATTTACTGCTTTTTAGCCGTAGCTAGTTCCTTAGCAACCTTCTTCTTATTACGAAGTATAGCGTCCTACTCGGATTCGGAATAGAGCTTACGCTTATATTTACAACTACAACGAGTATATTTAGCGTAGTTACGACTCCGCGGTGCTATTATATAGTTCGCGCTATAAGATAAACAGAAGTTATAGGGGAATTCGACGAGAGAGCCTTTCTAGAGGATCGTATTATACTATTTTAATCTATTCTATTTACGAGTTTAGTTATTAATAGGTATATTATAGAGGGCGTATAGCTAATAAGGAAGCAAGGAAGTAAGGGGGATAAGAAGAAAAGAAGAATACGCATCTACCTAAGGGAGGAGGGAGAGCTAACGTTTAAATCCTTTAGGGATAAAGGATAGGGAAGGAGGGGATAATATTACAGACCTTAAAGAGGCGCGGGGGCCGTAGCTAGTTAAGCAGCGACCGTGAACTAACTATTCTATAGACGCTAGGGATTAGCGTTATTACGTGCGTTTCAGTATACTTAGGCGAGCCCTAGAAAGGCCCTAAGCTAGACACTTAAGAACAGGAGCTAGAAGAAGCCTACGACTAACTATTACAACTAATACCTTATTACCCGATAGGACGGTTAGCGCGCTATAGGAAACAGCTACTAAGATACGTAATATTTAGGAGTAGATCTACCTATAGGGGTAGGGTATACTCTAGGGAGTCGATATACTTAGAGGAGTAGGGTATACTCCTTAGCAGCTATCTACTCTATAGAAGAACTAGATATATAAAGACACTTATTTAGCATTATATATTTAGTTCTTCGCGATTAATTATATATTATTACTTAGTTACTACCTTTAGTACTATACTTCACTATTCACCTTTAAGACAACCTAACCTATAAGTAGGGGATTCACTTCGTAGCAACACTTAGTGATTAACTTACTTAGCGCGCACTTCTAGCACGTTCTACAAGACCCTCAACAGGATCCAACCCGCAGTAAGGCCTTGCGAGGCAACGGTACGATTAAGAGATACGCTTAGAATTCGAAGTTGTGCCGAGAGGGCCGGAATCAGCCGCAGCGGCATATATCGTGGTTATACCTCATTACAACGCACGATTCAGGTAACCAGTTGCCCTTTCCGCATCTAACTCACCGTGACCAGTTGGCTCCGCGTAACAGGGGGGGGCTAGAACCTATAGTATATTATATAACTATAGGTATTATTACTATATATATATAGTATTAGTAATTTACGAAGCACCTATATTAGACTAAGTTACTTATATGCTTAGGATTTAAAACAGCCTCTCTAATATATATATATAATATAATTAGGGTCGCTACTATAGTTTTATTTAAATTTTAGTTTAATTAAGTCTAGACACTAGAAAGTCTATATAGAAGAATATAATAACTATTTATTCGTTAATTTATAGGAATACCGCTAGATACTAGGTTACGGTTAATTTATAAATATTTAGTAGTGAGTGTCGTTTAAGATAGAGATTAACAAGTTTTTTAAATATAGTTAACAAATAAAGCTTATTTTAAGCAGCCCTAAAGTACGCACTATAGAGATAAGGCTACTGTACTTAGCTATACTTTACTCTTTCTCTAAAAATTATTTACCTAATTTATACTATTAATAAACGTCGGACACTGTTTAGAGAATCTAGAATTCTAATATTTTATAGGTCGTTTATTATAAATCCTTAGTTATATCTATTACGCTTAGATAGTTAACTATAGTGTATTATTTTGCTGTAAAGGGCTTAACTTCTTGCTATTATATAGCACCTTAGCTTATATTGTCTAGGACTATAGGTATAAAGAGGCAGGCGTTAGCGTTTAGGAAGATTTAGTATATTATTAAGTATATATATACGAAAACTAATATACCGTGAATTTTGCTATATAAAAATTAGATAATATAAAGCTTCGCTATATAATAATCGATATTATAAGCCTAAACGCTATAATACCTAAATAACTATTTGCCCGGTTTAAACAATCTTATAAATAGGCACTGCTTTCTTTACCTACGTTACCTATTTTGCGATATTCTCTACGAACTAAGGTGCGATACCTATTTCTATTCCTCTCTTAATAAAAAAATTTTAGGTCTAAGTCCTTATATACTTACTTAAGGTTAAGGCCGTTCCTAAGTATTATATCGTACGTTTATTGGAATATAGCTTTAAGGGGATCCCTTTTAATAGTCGATACTAGCTATTTAGTGTACTCCTCTATAGCTATATCTATAGAACCTAGGATCTTAAAAGGGCTTAGAGCTATTAAGTTAAGCGCTGCTTTAGAAGTAGAAATATATATCCTGTGAACGGTAGACTATAAGGGTAGGATATTAATATTAATAGGAGGATATAGTGCTCTAGTCCTATCGACGTAACTTCTCTTACGCTTACCTTTACTATATCTCTTATACTCTTCCCTATATAATTCATCGCGTATAGCTTTAGGTATATCTTTATAACTTTCTAGAACCCCTCCCTTCTTAACGTAGGTAATAAGGCGTTTATTATAATAAGATTTAATTAGGTAGTGTTTTCCCCTACTAGGTCTACCTAATAATAAGGGCTATACTAATATATCGATAAGTCGTATTATATTAAATTATAGACGTTATACTAGATTAGCTTCTTGCTAGAAGTATTTTTTTCTATATTAAGCTGTATATCTCGTTCGCTAAGCATCTTTTTTATAATAGATAACTTTCCTCTCTTCTCTCTTTTCTAAATAGTAGTTAGAGAAGAGTAGCAATCGTCTACGTAGTTAAAACTAATCTTTAGCGTAAGCTTCTTATCCTAGAATAAAATATTAGACTATATTATAAGCTATTGCTCGATAGTAGTCTAAATAATATCGGTCTCGTTAAATCGTTTCGTTAATTTGCGTTTAGTACGATTACTTATCGATATAGTAATAATAGTATCGTTAGCTATTACCTAACGGTAGTATATAGTCTTCCGTTGAAGAACCTTCTTAAGTTTTTTCTATATAGTAAATTACTAGAAGGAGCTAGAGGCTAAGTAAGATCTTCTTCTATATCCTATAATACCTCCTAAATATTAATTATTACTTGCTACTCTATACGATAGTAGATATAGGTTAGCGGGTCCTCCTAAGAGGATCTTCCTTCTTCCTACTTAGATAGCTAAATAAAGCTAAGAGACTTAGACCTAAGTCTACTTATTTGCTTGATTCTAGCCTTAAGTATACTAGATAGAGAGGGGCTTAAGATAAATCGAGCGGCGTACGGACTACTAAGGTATCTAGGTATCGGAGCGTATTCCTTTTATTTAGGCTCCGTAGTTTAGGATATATAGTTAATATTATACCTAGGCTCTACGTTATCTCTAAGAAGTATTTATAAACCTTAGATTATCTATATTAGCTTATTATTAGAACTATGTTTTAATAGCTAAGCTAGTAGCGAATAAGACTCGTAAAAGGTGATATAAGCTATAAGAATAGAGATATATCTTTGCCTACTAGGGTTAGCTCTCTATAGTAAAAGCGTAGCCTTCTATATTCTAACTAGCGGGTAGCTGCGTTGGATATAGGGAAGAATAAGGAGCAAGAATAAAGAGACGAGAAGGCTATAAGTATACTAGACGATTATACTAGGTCGCCTTAGCTCCTCTAAGCTACTACGTAGTTCTATAAAACCTAATAGTATTATTATGATAACTTATATATTATATAAGGCTATTATAGTAGGATTCTATAAGTTTAAAACACCCTCCCTAACTGCTTTATTACACCGCCTATACCGCCTAACCTCGCGTAGGCTGCCTATACCGCGTATATATAGTAGAGTTTTAATCTTACTAGCTAGGAAACACCCTATTTATTATAGTAGTTTCGCTAGAATACCTCCTATTCGCTCTATATCCCTATTACTCTCTACTAGGGCGCCTATTCGCCCTCTACGTCGCCGAGGTTGCTAATTAGACGCGTATACGTATACTAAGCTAGTTTAATTAAAGACGGTCGTGAAGTGGTCTTATAGCTAAATCTATACTAAATATCCTATAATACCCCTTAGAACTATTAAAACTACTATCGCCCGCGCGAAAAATTGTATCGATAATAAGACCTAGCTACGCTCCGGCCGTCCTCGTAAGCTTAATAATAATAATAAACGTAAGATCGACGAGATAATCGATTAAAATCTACGTATTACGTATAAGGATCTTCTTAAAGGCGTTGATAATAAGGTAAAAAGATCCTCTTTTTAGCGATTACTTTATAAAGATAGTCGTCGGAAATAGCTTATTATAGACCGCCTAAGTTTAACGCCTAAATATGCTATAGCTCGACTACGCTAGGCCGAGTACTATCGCGACTATTCACCGCGCGATTAGGACTGAGTTTTCTAGTCTAACGAATATACAGTCGAGCGAGGAATCGGCGAACGTTGTAAATATACGTTTATATCCTAAAGTTGATAGATTATTAAGCAAGATATTCGTGGGATTCCTACCTAAGGAAAGTAGATTAAATAGATATTTTAGGCTGCTTTTTCGGGTAGTTTATAATAAATAGGCCTTATTCTACTCTTTAGAGATTCTTTATAAGGACGTGGAGGAGTAAATTGCTTCGTTATTCGTGATCTTTATACGCGTATGCTGCCTACGTTGATATTAAATCGGGATGGGATCTTTCAATAAGATAATATAAGTATATATACTACAATCGTTATACGTAAGGCTTTGCGCGATATAGGGATTATAGTAATAGATTAGCCTGCTAAATCGCCTGATTTAAATCCTATCGAAAACCTATAGGCCTTGCTAAAGGATAAGATTTACTAAATCTACCTAGAGCTAAAGACTATATAAAAGAACGACGATACGTATATGCTATTAATCTAGAAGGCGTAGGAAGTATAGGATCTTCTAGATCTTAATATCCTAGCTAATTTATCGTATACTATACTAAATCGGGTGTAGGCTATTATTGATATAGAAGGGTGGTATACTAAATATTAGATATTTTATATATATTTATAAGGTTCGATAGATCTAGTAGAAAGGGCTTAGCGCGGTAGAAAAAATCGAGGGTGTTTTAAACTTATAAATACCTACTATACTCTTAATATTTTATTAAATTTATAGAGTAGTAAGCTAAAAGAGGTTAGCGTATTTCGGATTTATTTTCTAGGAATAAAGTCGTAAAAGTATAGAGGTATAACTAATTTCGAAAACTACTATATATATTCGACCCCTAAGCCGCCCGACCGCGATAAACACGAAGATTTACCTCTACGATTAGCGAGGCCGAGGCGTACTATAAGGCTACTAAATAACTATACTTAAGAGCAAGAGATCGATAACGACCGGAGAATAATACGCTCTTAGCTAAGAAAGAAAACGTAAGATAAGTTAGTAATCTAACGTAACGCGGTTAATTTAGACGACTCTACGATAGAGAGCGAGGATCTTAATACTGCTATACTTATAAAGGAGCTTATTAAACTAAGGCGAAAGATTAGGCGATACAATAAATTATATAAGGAAGAGCTTTAGAAGGTTAAAGAAGAATTCAGCGCTGCCCTTACTAAAGTTCGATATAAGCTATAGACCCTAATAGATAGATCCCTAATTCTACAACCCGATGCTAAGGTATACGCGTAGAGTAACTATAATAAAATCCTCCGCGAGATTTAATCCCTACACGATACTATTAGTCCTCTTATTCCTACTAGCTCCCTATCCTATATAGATATTGCCCGTACTCCTCTACTTAGTCACCTAAGTAACGTATAGACGCTCTTAATATTAAATATAATACCGACTACGTTTACTAATATATTATATTGTATAATTAATACCTTGAGAATAGTAGAAAATAGAAATAAGAGGGTATCTATAGGCCTAATCTAGGCGACGGTTGAGATAGAGATCTAGAAGATAGAAGACTATATATACTAGCGTTATCGCGCTGTTATAGTAGACCTAAAGATTATAAACTAGATTAGGATAGCGTATCGCGATAAAGCTAAATACTAGTTAGTTAAGAAAGTAGTAGAAGCTAAGATTAGTGTAGGAGCCCGCGTACTTTAGGACGAGCTCTATCTAGTTAAAGTTAATAGCGTTAATAAAGCTATAGTGCTAGATAAAAATAATAAGATCTAAGCTAGAGCTATAGTAGCCTTTAGCGAGGAGAACGAAGCTACTATAGCTAAGATTGTATAGCTTAGTAGTAAGGAGAGTACGAAAACCTATAGGTTAATAGTCGTTTACCTTACTAAAAGTACTAATATATAGAGGCTCCTAGCTAATAGGTTCTTTTATACTAGCGGTAAGTCTAGTATAACTAGCACCTTTAAATATCGACTATAACTAATATAATACTATAACTACTAGGAGATTAGCTATAAGGCGTTCTAGTATAAGAACATCTAGAAGTGTATAAAATACGCTATAGAGGGCTATTGCTATAGTAACTACAACTAAACGGTTCTAAAGTGCGTTCTATATAGAGGTCTATACGAATTATATAGCAAAAACTACTAAAAGCTCTATCCGTTACGTTATAAATAAAACTCTCTAAATACTCTAACTAAATATAAGAAAATAGGGGATAGTACTAGACAGCTTAATAAACAACGAAGAAACCTAGGGGGTAGTAGTACTAGCGATTTAGGAACCCTAAGTAAGGAGAATTTAAGGCTGGCTTTTAATAACCCTAATAGGATATCCTAAATAGACGAAAATAGTTCCCTCTACCTAGAGGGAGGGCTAATAGGTAATCTAAAGTATACTTTAGATTAATATAGATATAGAAGCGGAACAACTATTAATTAAGTTACCGGATCTAACTATAGTAGTTATCTGCCTACCTAAGCGCCTAATATTTATAGCGTTAGTCTATATAGAGGGAGGAGATACTATAGTATTACTTAAAATATACGATTACCTACGTAAAGCGATTATAGAGGTACGGCGGGATATAGGTATAGTATTAGAGATTATAATTATAAGTAACTTTAACCGTTACGATTAACTCTAGGGAGGGGACGACGTATCTTTAGTAAGATAAGGTAAAGCGGACCTAATTATTAACTTTATAAATAATCTTATACTTAGTAGTCTACTTAAACGAGGCATAAAGATATAGTATAGCGTAGGATAGAATAGGGACTATAAGTCTACAATCGACCTCGTCCTAGCCTTAGGAAACCTAATAGACTCTATAGTTAAGTGTGCTATACTTAAGATAGAGTATAGGTCGGATTACTATACTATTAAGACTATATTTAATACTCTATAGACGCCGCTAAAGTATCTAGAACGACTCCTACTAAAAAACGCGCTATAGAAAGAGATTAATATTAAGATTACGAATACTCTAGCTGCTACTCTGTTAGAGGGCACTATATAGTAGAAAACTAATCGACTTATATCCGCGGTCTAGGAAGTAGTATATATATTAATACTAAAGGCTAAACCGTTACTATACGTAAAGCGATAGTAGATAGATAACTTTATATAGCTCTATTAAATATATATATACTAGAGAAATCACGTACGTTTAGAGCGATAGGTAGGACGAAAGGTCCCCTACCTAGAAGAGATAGCCTAAGGCGTAGCGAAGTAATATTATAATATAATCTAGTAATAAAAGAAAAGGCACTAGAATAAATTCCTTATAGATAACGATAATATATAGAAGGCTACTAAATACCTAAAGTTAGAAGACGACGTAGCGTTTAGAAAGGTCCTATAGCTCCTTAGAGTAAACGGAATAATTACTACTAATTATAAGGAGTAAGTAGAAGAATTACTTACTATATTCTTCCTACCTCTACTAGATACTATTAATAACGAAGGGACGAGACTAGAAAGGGTACTAGTAGAAATACTAGCGATTATAATAGAAGAGGTAGAGCGGTAACTATTAGTAGCGAAGTTATAGAAAGCGCCTAGTAAAGACGGCCTACTAGTAATAGTCTAGAAGATAATATAGCCTATAGTTAAGGATAGGATTCTTAATCTATTCTAAGCCTCGCTAGAAGGAGGTACGTTACTAAGGTAGTAGAGACACGCGAAGATTATACTACTTAAAAAGCTAAATAAAGAGAACTATAATATTACTAAAGTATAGAGACTAATTTCGCTCCTTACGACGTTAGGCAAGATATTAGAGTTAGTAGTTGTAGAAAGGATCTTATATATAGTAGAGATATATAGCTTGCTCCTAACTAGCTACTTCGGAGCTCGAAAACAGCGGTCTATAGAGTAAGTACTTATATTTCTATAAGAGTAAATCTATATAGTGTAGCGCAGCTAATAGGTATTAAGCTTAATTAGCTTTAATATTAAAGAAGCCTATAATAGAGTGTATAAAGAACGATTACTTTAAAGAATAAAAGCGTAAGGTATACTAGAGGATCTACTCTAGTAGGTTAAGGCGTTCTACTCGGAAAGAATAGCGACTATTTAAATTAATAGGTAATTATTTAAGATCTAAAGCCTACCCTAGGCTAGACTACTATAGGGCTCGCTGCTATCCCTAATTTTATTCCTCTTCTTTAACGTAGACCTCGTTTAATAATAAATCGATAGCTAGGGAGGAGTAATCGCGTTTATAGACGACTTTACTATATAGGTAACCGGACTAACTACCTAGAGTAATCAGGAAGGTATTAAAGCAATTATTATAGATATACTCGACTAGGAGAAACAGAGCGGAGCGACCTTTAAGGCTAATAAAACTACTATTATATACTTCGCTCCTAAAGTCTATAAAATAGACTAGGAGCCTTTTACTATTAAGGGATAGACTGTTATGCCTAGAGACTATATTAAGATCTTAGGCGTTCTTATAGATATAAGACTTAAGTATAAGGAATATATTACAAGGGTAGTATCTAAAGGTCTAGAGGCGGTAATAGAGCTTTAGCAGCTACGCAGCCTAACGCTAGCTACTATATAGTAGCTGTTTATATCGATAGTAGCTCTAGTAGTAGACTATACTTCTAGTATTTAGATACACGCCTATAAGGATAAGGCTAGTAGGCTAATTAACTAAGTCTAAAGGGTAGGAGCGTAAGTAATTATTAGGATATTTCTTACTATTACGACTAGCGTAGCGGAGGCTAAGGCTTATATTACTACTTTATACTACTATTTTTAGAGACGGGCTATAAAATTATAGATAGATATTTATACCCTTCTAGAAACCTACCTGCTCTATAAGAGTATAGCCTATATAAAGAAGTTTAGGAGATACTACTATTCGCCGCTGTACTAGGTAGTAGACGCGCTAAAAAATATTAAGATAGAAACTCTAGAAACTATTAATCTATTTATATTAGCACTATAGGAGACTCGTATATAAAGTAATAGTAAAGTAATACTATACCTATATACTATACTAGACGGATTATTATAAGTTACAGTTAGTAGCTTAGTACGAAACGGCCTTATAAGTTTTAGGGTAGTGATTAAGAAATAGCTACCTCGATATTAGAAGCTAAAACTAAAGACCTTTTCTACGATACTAGGCCTAAGATTAGAGCAAAATCTATTCTTTATAGAGCTAGGAGCACTAGTATATATATTAAATATACTAGTAGGACTAAAGGACTATAGGATTACGCTGCTTACGAGTAATAAGGTAGCGGCTCTTATAATAAGGAATCCTCGGTAATAGTTAGGGTAGGAGTTCATCTACTAATTATATAAGTTAGTAGAAAGGCTACAGAGAAACGGAAACTATATTAATATCCTCTAGGTCCTAACTAGCGCTAATAATAAACTACTAGGTCTAGCTAAAGAGCAAGCTAGGACCGCGACCTAGAAGGATGCTGCTCTATAAAAACCTACCCCTAGAATAAAGTCGATAATACTAAAGATCGCTCAGTCTTATACAGCTCCTAGTAATGCCTTACTAAAGAACGTAGGAAGATATATAAAACGAGTAGATAAATCCCTTCTAGGAAAACACACGTAATAGCTATACGATCGATTATTGTAGAAGGAAGCGAGCGTGCTAGCCTAGCTCCGCATAGGTATAGCAAGACTTAATAGATATCTCTTTCGAATTAATACCGCTAAGATAGATTAATATATATATAGATAAGTAAGAGAGACGGTGGAATACTTTCTCTTCTGATATCGGAAGTGGACTATATAACAAATAGCACTACTATAATATAGCTAAACTTACTAGGGCAATCTCTCCTTCTTCTTAGGCGGGAAATCATCCTCTAATAATCAGCAATAGACGCCGAACTTAGAAGCTATACGAGCCTTATTACGATTCGCGATCGCCACAGGCCGACTCGACGCCGCCTAACCACGTCGACTAATATAATAACACCCTCCCCCTCGCTAACCTACACCTACTACCTTATACCACAAATAGTGGACGCGCTTCAACTACCGAAGATAGGATATTAAACACTTAAAGAAGCGCCTTCAAGCCGGTCTACTAACCAACTTACTAACCTATAAAGATCCCTTTAATATTAACAGCTAAGAGGACATATACTACAAGGATCTATGTATGGGCTTAAAGGAGACACGGCAGATGTATATTAGGACGTGTATCGATAGATTACTTTTAGTTGCCCTTTCGGCTCAGCCGCCGGGCGTTAATAAATTGTGTGTGTGTGTGTGTGTGTGTGTATGCATTCGGTACAACTCCGATTCATGCAAGACTGGACAGAACGGGGAACTACGGGAGCAATAGGAAGAAGTGGAAAAGAAAAACTGCTGGTTGTGGTTGATACTATTGCGATATAAAATTCTGGTCTGTGTACCGAGCGGGATCTAACCCCAGACCAATGGCGGACCTACCTGCGGGGCCTCCCGAGGCCACACCCACAAACTCCCAGGAGACCAATTTCTCGGTCGAGGATTTTCAACTAAGGGTAACCAACATCGCAACGCGAGTGACTAGAAAGAGAGGACGGCATAACGAGAGCTATGCTCTAGAGGAGAGTACCGGCAGGGTCACCACTAGGGAGGTGTGGAAGCTTATTAACGAGCTGAAGGACATTATCTACCGCTAAACTATACTCATCGAATCTACTAAAGCCGAACTATAGGAGGTTAAACGCGGACAGAATGTCCTCTAGGAATAGAACTAAAAGCTCTCGGAGGAAGTCAAAGCCCTACAGGCGCACCTCGACTGCCCGCCGCCGGAGCCTTTAGCTCAGTCGTAGGCCGCTGTAGCTACTAGTACGGGCGAGGTAAACCCTTAGTCGAATAGTTAACGCCCTAACAAGGACTAGAATTATATCCGAATTAGTACCTAACAGTCTCCTATTAACGTTTCCGAAACGGAAGAAGTAGTAAACGGATTTAGCTGATATATACCTATCCCTATAGCGAACAACTGTATCAGAACGGTATTATTAAACACCCCCTCTACCTAAGACGTATAGGTTACAGGAATCAGCACTACGAAGACTAGATACGTGATCCGATTTAAGGATATAGCGTTAGCCGAGACGGCGCGTAAAAATAACGAATAGCTACACGAACTAGGCAACGAGACTAAGCTAGTTAAACCGCGATTCGGGGTAGTTATACACTACGTACTAACAGGAGGACTAAACCTTAAGCGAGATAAAGAAAGAGCTACCTAAAAGATTATAGAAGAGAACGACCTCTAGGAGCGCGGGTTCCGAATTAAAGATATCGCCTAGCTAAAGAAAAAAGACAAAACGCTAGGGGCATTCGGCTCTATAGGCATTTAGTTCGACTCCGAGGAAGCGGTATAATAGGTGCTCGATAATAGACTTATAATCGACTAATATTACGTTAGTCAGGTAGAGAGATTCGAAATTAAAAAGAAGCAGTACTTCCGCTGCTAAGGATTTAGTCACCTTACGTAGTCGTGTAAGGAAGCCCCCTAGTGCGGCTACTACAGCGGCTAGCATAAACGAACACGATGCCTACTAGGTATTAGAGCATACTGCCTAGATTGCGGTGGTAAATACGCTACCAGAGACCTACTATATTCGAAGCTAGCTAGCGCTCCTACCCTATAATATTAGAAAACAACCTCCGAATCCTATAGTTAAATATAATAAAATCAAGGGCGGGTATAGAAGCCCTTATCAACGATTACTAGAGCTAGAACCTAGACGTGCTCCTTATTAAGGAGCCGCCTATTACGGTATACTAAACACACGTGAACCATAGTGCATAGCGGCTATACCGGCCGACGGGAGGGAGCGACGTAGCCCGATTTCGAAGCCTTATCTACGTGAACCAAAAACTCTTAACGTCCTCTTACTAGTAGCTGCTATATAACTACCTAGACCTAACTACTATTAAGGTCTAGACCGCCGACACCTAAATCCTAATCTTCTTAATTTACATCCCGCCGGTACTAATATATACACCTAAGGAAGCATCAGCAGCAACGGTACTATTAACTATTCAAGACACGATACAAACCACCCTTTAAGACGATAATAAGAGCGCTTATATTATCCTCTCTAGAGATTTCAACCGATACTACCTAACGTAGGGCAGCAACAATATTTAACCCCGGTTTATCGAGGATATAGGGGAGGTAATCGACTTTTTCTAAGGCAACGGCCTCTAAAGCTACCTACCCTAGGGCACTGCTACCTTTTAATCGCTAAGCTACCCCAGGCGAAAATCTACTATCGACTAAACCGTAACCGATAGACCCGACCTACTTATTAAATACTACCTCTACTACAAAAACTATAGCTCCGACTATCGAGCAACGTACTTAGAATAGAACCTCCAGACACTACGTAACACCGCTGTTAAGGCAAGAAAGGCATACGATCGAGCTAATTAGGAAAAGATTAGATAGGAGGTGTGGAGACTTATAAGACCCTAGGAGTCCCCGACCACTATCAAGGCACTTAACGCTATAGTAGAAAAGCTTACAGAAGAAACTATAAGAGCAGTCGACCGATATACTCCGGACTCGCGGCCGTCTCCTTGCGTGAAGCAGTAGTTCACCGCTAACTTAAAATCTTAACAAAAAGAGGTGAACTATTCTCAGCGTAGATAGCAAGAGAGCTACACAACGGCAGGGCGAGATAACCCTTATACTATAGCGCTCTTTAAAGATATACACTAGAAGCGACGGATATAGACGCAAATAATTAAGGAAGCTAAGACTATATATTAGAAACAGTTCCTTAACGAGGCGGGCGAAGGAAAGCTATAGAAAGCAGCAATATATATAAAACTACGAGACTCTTAGGACTATATACCTGCCCTTAAGGTAGATGACTAAGAGGTAACTAATAACTAGGAGAAGGCGTAGGCCTTTATAGACTCGTTCTTCCCTCCTATAGCGCCCGCTAAAGAGGAATCTTTTATAGAACCCCCTATTAAACTCCCATAGTAACTAATCTCCGTAACTAAAGTCTACTAATCTTTAAAATCAGCAAAAGGCTCGTTAGCCCTAGGGGAAGACAGCCTCCCAATAATAATCTAGAAACGTCTATAGAAACATCTAGGATACTTTATCACTAGGATATTTGCAGCATCGATCGAGCTAGGATACTATCCCTAAAAATAGCGGAGCGCTCGTATTATTATACTACGGAAACCCAGGAAACTAGACTACTCACTCCTAGGAGCCTATCGCCCGATTTTACTTCTAAACATACTTAGTAAACTACTAGAGGTAGTGATAGCTAGGCGGCTATCCTACCTCGCGGAACACTATAGACTTCTCCTAGACACCTAATTCAGGGGACGCCTAGGACGCACCACCAAGCAAGCTCTACTAATATTGACTAATGTAATCGACTAAGCGTGGTATAGATAAAGAGTGATTACCTTAGTAGCCGTCGACCTAAAGGGAGTATTTAATAGAGTAAACTAGATAACCCTAGACGCCCGCCTCTAGGCTAAGGGAATCCCTACCGTTACTCGGAGGTAGATTATAAGCTTTATAAGTAGACGACAGGCTAATATTAAATTCGATGACTATAGCTTAGAGGTAGCACTACTCTACAACGCTAGACTGCCGTAAGGCTCCCCCTTATCGCCTATCCTCTTTATATTCTTTAACTACGACCTAGTCGACCAGCCCGTCGACTTCCACAGCGGAGTATTAGCCTTTATCGACGATTACTTCCGCTAGAGAATCAGTAGGTCCGCTAAAGAAAACCTAGCGAAGATCTAGTCCGAGGATATACCACGGATCGAAGTATAGGCTTAGAAGACGGGGTCTAGCTTTATAGCGGAGAAAACCGAACTTATCTATATCACTAAGAAGAGAAGCGAATAATGCTAAGGCTAGATCACTATAAACGGCATAACTATTACACCGTTAACAACCGCTAAGCTCCTAGGTGTGATCTTCGACTACGAGCTCCGGTAGAAAGAACACGTATAATAGGTAGTTAAGCGAGCTACTAAAGTTAATATTACACTAGGAGGATTGCGATAGCTCCGCCCGGAGCAAATACGTTAGCTTTATAAAGCGTGTGTCGCACCGATTATCGACTACGCGTCGACGGTCTAGCACGACCCGCTTCGGGATAAAACGCACCTTTAACACCTACGTATAGTGCAACGAGCAGCGCTTATCCGGATACTCTCTGCCTTCCGGACTGTAGCAACATCCACGCTCGAAGTCGAGGTATATATAATACTAACCTATCTTCGATTGCGCTATCGCGCCTAAACCACTATCGCTAAACTCTATACGCTACTACGGAAGCACCCTATATAGGACACCTTGCTCCGCGCCTAGAGACGACGGAATAATATCGGGTCGTACGCTCGATTCCTACTTATAGAGGCCCTAAAAACAATATCCCTTAAGAGGTTACACGAAGTGGAAATGATCGACCTAACTCCACTCCCTCCGTAGGGAGCTGAAGCTTTCTCGAGCATTAAGATTGAACCTAATAGAGAGACCGCGATAGAATAGGCGAAGGCGGCACGGTCTAAGTCGGACGTCACCGTCTACTTAGACGCTACGGGACGCTACGGTCACCTTAGCGCAGCAGCTATAGGATTCAACAAGAACTTACCGGAGGCAACTAAAAGCGTATAAGTCTAGGTTAGCCCGATAGACTAATAGTTAGTACATACTACCGAACTGCTAGGGGTATTATACGCGATCACCCTTATTAACAAGATCGCCGTCTAACGTCGAAGATTAATAGACACGCGGGTTAAATCCGCGACTATCCTCAGCGATAGTATATTAGCTTTACAAGCAATCGAAAACCTAAGGAATAAGTCTAGACAATAGATTATCCACGCTATCCTACGAACAGCCACGAACACTAAAACCCACAGTATTACGATTCGTCTATAGTAGGTACCCGGACACTGCGACGAACCCGGAAACGACGCAGCAGATCGGCTAGCTAAAGAGGCGGCTACACTAGGCTAAACATATCTATTTTCCCCCTTGCTATCGCGAGAGAGAGCTTATATCAGGAACGGTATTCACTCCTAATAGGAAAGAGAATGGAAACAATCCTGCAATGGTAGCTACCTCCGTAAGATCGACAACGCACTGCTAGCTAAATACACGAGACAGCTCTATAGAAACCTACCCCGAAACCGGGCGTACCTTCTGACGTAGTTACGAATAGGATATTGCTAGTTATTAACCTACGCTAAGTTGTTTTGTCACCGCGACGATGACTGGTGTGTCTGCGGCGCGCGGGAAAGTATGATCCACGTCCTCCTGGACTGCCCCGCGCTGAGGCACCTACGTAGGGAACTGCGGGAGAAAGTTAGAGACGCATTTAGAAGTATATTAACCCTACTGGGAGTAGGAGGGCCTAGAGGAGGCGATGCCGCTCCGCGAGCCAAGACGGTGGAGGCTATCTTGGACTTCGTAGAAGCATCACAACGGTTTCAAAGTCGCGCGCTATGAGGGCAGCAATCCAAAATAACGGCTACGAGGCCACGAAAGGCCCTAACGAGGCTCTAAGTTCGTTTAAGAAGTGATACAAGACACATGTACCTACATTGATATATAGTTGTTGTATGCTGCATATCGTTCGCGAGGGGTCAGCGTAAATGAAATCATCCATCCATCCATCCATCCATCCATTCTGTACAGTGAGTGCACACTCTTAAGCATCATAAGCAGACACGCGAAGCAAGCAGGCAGGTTACAGTTATAGTCTCTATCGAGGAAGTTCGCTTGGGCTCTACCATAGGAGATGATTCAAGATATAATAAGGGTCATCCAAGAAGTACAGAGAGTGACGCTATACTTAAAAAGCATATTTCATCAAGGATGTAGATATCAGGGTTGGACGAGCGCCGATTCGGAATGACGGGAAGGGAGGTAGGTCCCTTGATTTCGTTGTCTGATCTCTTGATCCAAATATAAAACATCCCCAAGTGGTGCATGCCCGTCAAACTACCTAAAGATCTCGGACTGTTACTAGCTTCGGGGTTGGATAATATGAAACCTGGGGGCATTAGTGGACTTTCCACCGGATTACATTGGCCACGTACTAACTGAGAGCCAGGAAAGGCCCAAAATCCCGAAGCATCCGCCGAAAAATTATATACTTGGCCCGTCTCACGGAGACGTATTCCCAGACAGACATCTGCATCGCACATGTTGCTATATTCGCTTGCCTTTGTCATCAGAGTTGATTTACGACGACACTGTTTCTGGCGCTTTGCTTTCTTGCTCGAAACAAGTCGGCTCGGTCGGGTGTGTGATGCAGCAGCCACTTCTAAGTAGCCACTTCCACGAATAAAGAGATACCTCAAGCGTCACTGTTAGACAGCTGAAGGGAAGAGGAAAAAAAATCCAAGGGAGCTATCTAGCTGAGTAGTCTCAATTTTGCTGTGCATTAGCAGTTTTTTATACTTGCACCAGGTCATGGTTTCGCTAACCGTGCTCCAAGACGAGAGTAGAACACTGCTACGGTGAAAACCCCCATCATTTGGGAGTCAAAACCTGAATTCTATGAAGACTATGTTCAACCAGCAGCTCTTGCCCAGATTTTGCAAACTCTATTTACAACATAGATTATTGAAAATAAAGTGCGGTTTCACCGCCCGCCGTTTTCCGTTGACGGTGTTGAAGCCGCAATTAAACGGTCATTTGGGTCACTTAAGTCGAGACGTGCAATGTAACCGCGGGCAAGAAAAAAAAGACAGTCATCAATTAACGGTCAATTAACTGAGCATCAACTGTCGCAAAAGACCTTGGTTTTCAACCGCTACGTGCTGGGTCTCTCAAACTGGGGCTGCAAGCAACTCATCAACATGATGGTTGAATAGGTGAAGCCTCTGCCAACTCTAAAATGCCCAGAATATCAAGATTCTCAAGCATAACGTTCAGTTGCCGTTAAGTGCCCGCAGGGCGTCTTGTTACACCAAGCTGTGGTAATCGCCAAGTAATCAAGAACAGGCACACACAACAAGAGATAACTATTCTAAGTCGTGGTTGGCGGGCAGAAATTGGGAAGAGATGGTAATGAAAGGGGAGGAAGAGCTCAATGGCGTCTCAGAGAAACGATAGGTCGCCCCTAGGATACAGGACATATCTTTTTCTCTTCTCCACCTAGGCTGCAGCAAGACTACCGAAGAATATACCGTTCTGAATTTGTGATTTCTCTGTTGCCTCAACACTCGGACCAACCGTTCGCCTCAAGCCTATCCTTTTATCGCATCTAGATTCATCCACATAGACAACATGGTACGAACGGAAGTCTGACATGAAGTGGAAGTATTTATCACGTAGGTCCAGGTTGCGCTCTCTAGCTTTGACCTTAGCAGTCTTTTTGGACTATCCTTTATAGGCAAGCGCGCGGCTGATGCTAGATTTTGTTGCATGAATATTGAATTCGTCCCATAGAAAAATCGCCATCTCGTCAAGATACAAGCCGGGCTTTTCGAATAGGTGATTACAAAGAGCCTCTAACATAACAGGAGTAATGCTTCGTGGCCGACCACCTTTATTGCAGGTTGCTTTGACGCTGCCAAACATCCACATACTAGAAGAGATTCTTAGGATGGTACTCTTGTTACAACCCGCCGCCTCTGCCATCTCCGATATCTACAATTCTCCACTACGGATCATATCATGGGTAAACTCATGCTTGGAAGGAGCTAGGTCAGGAGTCATTGTCGTAGTAGCTGACCACGGGCGATTGATTTTCAAGATCTTCTGTAACCTCCGTCCCGGTGACATGAAATGCCCTGTGTGGTGAAACGCTCATCAGGTACTCGCACTTTCAAACACGGTTACTCTAGCAGGTCGTTTTAGATCAAATTTAAACCTTGGCAGCATGGCTAGTTACAGGACTATAAGCACTGGTAGAAAACCAGCTGTTTGCTCCTACCACGCCAAGGTCATCCACAAAAACCCCCGGGATAGATGAGAATAATTCCGTAGCATCATTTCGCCTAGCTAGTTACCTCTATTGGATTTTCCTATCATCGGGATTGTCTTAGCTGAAAGATGCTGTTTTTAGTGAAAGCCTTGGCAGTAGAGAGGTACATAAAATCGTAGTACTGAAAAATGGAATACACAGGAACGGTAACGGTCATGTAACTCAGTGTATGGAAATTTAGTGTATAGAAGTTTCTAGCGCTCTTAAACGGAACAGCCGCGCCACGCGCTCTCCGCAAATAGGAGACTGGTCGCTAGAAGCCTCTTCACGTTTCCCAGTTATTCCAGGAAAACATGCCGTCGGGCTGTACCGCAACAATTCCGCTCAAGTCACCTATCTATAGAGACATGCCTTATCACCACATACAGTACTACTTTGTCTATACTCTCTAAAGGCTACTTCCGACAAAAGCTTATTATCATAACCTTAACTGAATGGCTTACCACCTCCATCAGTTTCGCCGCAACATCACGTGCTAACTTACAACTCAATCGACAACCAGATTTAGTTTAGCTCATCAATAATAGCGACTGTTTAGTCTAGCAAGTATGTTCACATTTATTAAGAATCTAAAAGCAAAATATGTTCAGTATGCCCAGATAATGTTACTTGGCTAGCGTAGTCTCGTCCTCAAACCCACATCAGGCACGAGCGCGAGACTGCTCTAGCCAATAGCATCTTTCCTTTTGCCGCTCTGTTCATGCGGCTGAACGTTAACCCGCTAACCATTTTCTTGCGAACTGCCTTCCAGATCTCTATTCCTTGCCCCAAATTGCTGTTTCTTATCGATGTTCATAATAAGGCGTGTTGTCCCCACGACTCAAAGTTCTGCTGCACCGTAACAGGCAAAATTTTGGAACATCCGAATTCCTAGTCGCTTCAACTTTTTCTCGTCTAGCGTACTCAGTACTTCGCGAGCAATCATGTCAGACCCTAAGGGATACAACGTCTGTTGGATCTGCGCGATCAGCACAAAATTTATTGCGGCGCAGGTTTTTCTTGACAAAAAGCACCCAGACAGGCCCTCTATTGCGTGAGGACAATAACGGGTACGCGTGTGGCAGGGTTGGGAGACACTTGGTCGTTATTGCCGTCTTGCCTGATGGTGAATACGGTGTATCTTTCGAAGCAAATGTTGTGAGAGACATGGTGCATAACTTTCCTAATGTTAGGAATGGCCTGATGGTAGGTATCGGTGGCGGTGCACCAAGTTCAAAGAACGATATTCGTCTCGGGGACATAGTGGTCAGCAGTCCTCGAAATGGGAACAGTGGCATTCTACAGTACGAATTAGGTCAAGCCATACAGTTTCAACCTTTCTAAGCCAGAAGCATATTGAACCTGCCACCAATTGCCCTTCGGACAGCTGTGAACGGCCTTAAGAGCCAGTATGAGGTTAAAGGCTATCAGCTGGAACAAAATGTCAACAAGGTTTTGGATATGAATCTAAGACTGCAACAGAAGTACTCGCTGTCAGTCGAGAATCCCCATTAGAGGCGTAGCCAATCTACCCATACCAGCATTAGGGACATACGTGACAGCTGCTCCATATTAAATTTTGTGAATTAGAGTTGAACAAACATGAGTAAATGGTAATTGGTGAACCACTATGAGGGTGAAATAATAAAAAATTGGCGACGGAGAGATCCGAAGAGAAGTAGTCAAATACTTGAGGGGAAACATCCAGGTTTCCTCCACATCCCGAAGATACTCGGAATATCCATAGGCTGGAATTCCGTATATAGCATGGATATATGAGGTGGATGAAGCTAATTAAAACGCTAAGGACTAGAGTTCATGCTAAGAATCGGGTCTCCCAAGAAGAATTGCGACAGAAATTTGCTTCGTCACTAACTGTTCGTCGTTGATGCGGGGATGGACTTTTAGACCCTGTGAAGATCCACCGTGCGCAAGCAGCTGAGGTCACTGATCAGAGCGAAATGCCGAACGCAACTACCGGCAATGCACGAATAAGTGGCGCATGCAAGAAACATAGGTACTGCAGCCACTGATGGAACATCTGAGCGCCAGTCGAGGAAGTCAGAAACAATGTTAACATTGTTTCAAGGAAGATATCCAAGCCCATTTATTGCGCTTATAGGTGAATGTTGCTAGCACTGAAAATTCATTCAACAAGAAAGGGATTCAATGTCATGCCCTTGTCCGCCATCTGTGCCGTCCCTCGAGTCCCTAGCCACCACACGAGCTAGATAATAGTACATTATGATATCAATCTGGTACCCAACCTCGGAGATGATCAAAGCCCCATCACTTAAAAGGCTATGCAATATTAGTTATGTTGAGGCCACTGCAAAGCCAACTGGACAGGAGCTTCGAGGGTTTGATTGTAACTAAGCCCGCTCGGCAAATGTGACGGCAAATGTGTCTACGATAGCCGTGTACAGTTTACCCGAGGAACGCCCCGCGTTCGCTTGGATACCCCGCAGGCACTTCGGAACGTCCACACACTCCCGGCGAGCTTCCCCATGGAGCGTAACCTGTGGGTTAGAGAAAAAGAACTTATCCTATCGATGATGGCTGAAGCTGGAAGATCCATCAAGGAGGGGCTTTCCGGGGAAACTAGATCGCAGAGATAAAAGCATGTCAGGACCCCTGTTGAACTTTAGCCTGGCCTCATAGGGGTATTAACAAAATGCCACGTTTAATAGCGCCACTATTCTTGACTGCCAGTCTGTTTCTGACCAATGCCAGCGCATTAGGTGATCGGGGAGCAGCCCTTGCTCCTGGGCATAGCAAGAAGCCCAACTTCGTCTTCATCCTGACAGATGATCAAGATTTGCATCTTAACTCTCTTGAGTATATGCCCAAGTTGCAGCGCCTGGTTGGAGATCAAGGTACTATCTTTGAGCGACATTTCTGTACGATTTCTGTTTGCTGTCCGTCACGGGTCAGTCTGATGACGGGCAAATTGGCACATAACACCAATGTCACTGACGTAGTTCCCCCCTATGGTACGAGAGATAACTATCCTCTTATCGATCTGCGGGAATAGCTAACATTTTCAAGGTGGATATCCCAAGTTCGTGTCAGAGGGTCATAACGAGAACTACTTGCCCGTCTGGCTGCAGAATGCGGGCTACAACACTTACTATACCGGCAAATTCCTGAATTCTCATACGACTTCCAACTACAACAATCCGTACCCAAAAGGCTGGAATGGGACACAATGTATGTTGTTTGGCTCTGCGTGAAGAAAGCTGGCTTGATATTGACAGTTGCATGCAGTTCTGATGGACCCATCCACCTACAGCTACTGGAACTCCACCTTCCAGAGCAACCATGACGCACCTGTAGTGTCGGATGGCTACTCAACTGACTTGATCTCTAATTATGCCCTCAATTTCATCGAGAACGCACAGAGTAACGATAGCCCATTCTTCATTGGGATTGCTCCTATCGCGCCGCACGCGAAGACGGCCGCAGTGGTGGGCTCATCAATTCCGGCCTTCACTGACCCCGTTCCTGCAAACCGACACGCAGACAAATTTCCCGGTGTAAAGGCTCCTCGAGGGGGAAGTTTTAACCCTAACACGGTATGATTTACATTAGGATCGTGAGATAATTCAACGCTGACCGATTCAGCCCAGCGGAGCTAGCTGGGTACTGAATCTCCCCCAGCTAAACTCTAGCGAGGTCGCCTATTTGGACGAGTATTATCGCAAACGAATTCAGTCCCTTCAAGCAGTCGACGAGCTAGTGGAGAGCGTAGTCACCAAACTGGATGATTACGGGCTGTTGGGCAATACCTATATCTTCTATACGTCTGACAACGGATACCATGTTGGACAGCATCGTATGGTTCCCGGTAAGGGATGTCCTTATGAGGAAGATATTAATGTTCCCATGATGGTGCGTGGCCCTCGTGTACCCAAGGGCCGGACAGTGGATTTCGTCACATCGCATACCGATATTGCTGCTACTCTGTTCGATCTGGCTGGGATTCCGTTAAGAGATGATTTTGATGGGCTTCCAATGCCTTTGACCGTCGCAGAGATGCATGATGCCGAGCACGATCCGCGTCGGGAACATGTTTCCGTGGAATACTGGGGTACTAATCTTCAGGAAGGTGATATCGGGCGAGTTTCACCCACTGGAGCAGGAGTGGTCTATGATGACAATACTTACAAGGCCATGCGAGTCATCGGCGACTCTTACAACCTATTCTACTCAGTCTGGTGTACCAACGAGCATGAGCTTTACGATATGACGGTCAGTAATTCGACTTCCTTCCTTACCGTCAAAGACTAACGCTCGTCACAGAATGACCCCTATCAGATGCGAAATCTTTTCAGCAAAACTAAAGGCAAGCTACTTGGTCGGGATATCGAGCAAGTGCTCTCCCGACTCGATGCTCTCCTACTGGTACTGAAGAGCTGCAAGAGCTCGGAATGCACGCTTCCCTGGCAAGTGCTCCATCCGGATAAGACCGTCACAAGTCTTTCCGAGGCCCTGCAACCCAAGTACGACGCGTTCTACGCTGCACAACCTGACATCAGCTTCTCGGCGTGTGAGCTAGGGTACTTCCCGGAGTCCGAGGGACCACAGGAGGGTTATGCGTACCGACGCAGTGGGGACTGGAGTCTCTGGGCATAGATGACAGATCCTGATCTGCAGCAGGTTGACCCTGTATTACACTGGAAGTACTTGTTGTAACTGTTTCAGGTAGCATCCTAAGCTTTATGCTCGTCATATAGCTTCTCCACTTCCTCAACAGAGATGGCTGACACTGCGAGAGTTGTTTCAGAACGCTCACTAATATATCTTCGGCTGTCTGCTCCTTCTTCCGGTTTGAACTGTAGAATATATATGCAAGGCCAAGGTCACTGTTGCTCCTACATTGAGCCATGAGGTCCTTAATAGCGATTGCACTTTTGATTGTCTTCCCAGCCCCGGGAATACCCGTGCATAGAAGAGTGTCATTGTCTCTCCCTCGCCAGTTTTGGTACTCAGTCGATCGGAGAAACCATTTTCCAGTCCCCGATTGTCTTTTAGTCGGAAATACTGCTTAGTAAATCATACTGCGCACCAATTGGAAACCAACAAGTCTGAATTGCTATAAAGCCCCTAAACATATTCCGGCCCAACAGGGGGGGGGGTGTTCCGCAAAATTTTGTCTTGGCAAGGGGGGGGG
>QMFL01000012.1:0-24850 GCA_011392555.1 Penicillium rolfsii
GGGAAGACTGGGAAGACTGGGAAGACTGGGAAGACTGGGAAGACTGGGAAGACTGGGAAGACTGGGAAGACTGGGAAGACTGGGAAGACTGGGAAGAATGGGAAGAATGGGAAAAATGGGAAAAATGGGAAAAATGGGAAAAATGGGAAAAATGGGAAAAATGGGAAGAATGGGGATAGTTTGGAGAGGACGTGCATTTTGGTCGGGAGTCATATGCTGATTGGATGGAGGAAAAACTCTGGCACATCATTACGATTAAAGGTGCATCTATGTCCGCCAGGGTACTTTGGCTGAACACCTATGCAAGACAAGCCAAAGGAAGGTGCCTGTCTTCCCATTCTTCCCAGTCTTCCCAGTCTTCCCAGTCTTCCCAGTCTTCCCCAGTCTTCCCACTCTTCCGGTCTTCCCAGTCTTCCCACTCTTCCCACTCTTCCCACTCTCCCAGTCTTCCCGCTCTTCCCAGTCTTCCCAGTCTGGGCCTTGTTCACAAGCGGCCCACTTGCGTGGCCGAGTCACCTATTACTATTAGTATTAGAAAGCTCAAAATCTTTTATCTCAACCAACGCCCATTAATTCAATGAAATACAGCGGCTTTCACATGAATCAATTCTGTGGCCAATCTCCCTACACCCACTATACCCATGCGATGCCCTAGTAGCCGGCCGATCTGCCTGAATGGGCAATTCGCCTGCATATGCGACTCTGTTGCGCAATTATAATTAGCTGTAGACCTCTTCGACGGCCAAACTCTCTTCGCTAACTGTCTAGTTGACCGATTGCGTCTCTTGAAGATCCTCTCATTCTCCATACGTAGATTCGTGTTCTCTTGCGCTACTGATGCACGTGTCGCGTATGTTACGAACCTCAAAGGTGCGTTGGCCACAAATAGTTGATGAGCAACCGAGAGCCAACCAACTCCCGGTTGCTACGAATTAGCGCCATCACGTGCAACACCTGCCGCTCAGGCACAGGAGCCTCAAGCAGAACAATGAGGAAGGCGGCTGGCTGCAAATGGTCTTCCTCAAACCGTACGATCGTAACCCCATTTACCTTGATGGACAGTTAGCGCAATGCAGGAATCGGCCTCGGATTAACTATGCCCAGGACTGATGATAGGAAAAATGAATAATATTGACTAAAAAGCTTATATATATTTGTTCCTCTGTTGGTACTCACAATACAGAATATCGTACCTCGCTACCCCGCACAAAGAAGGAATATATGCTTGCTTGCGTGGAAGAAGTAGCTCCAGAGGGATATTTAAGCAGGCGATGTCAAGTAGCTGTCTGCTCTTCATATACTATGGACTTGGAAGCCAACGCTTAATTTCGGGGCTCGCCACTGCGGGTGGGATCCCATGCCGATTATTACGGATAAAACTCCCGTAACTAGCGGTGTTCCACTGCGAATATGATGATAACTGGCTCCTGGGAGATACAACCTTATTTTAAATAGTGCGCTCACTGGGTCGGATCATGCATCTCTGATCAGACTTAAGTTCTCTTCCCCCCGCGATTGGGATATACGATTGGATATTGGAGATATTCTTGAAATTTTAGATGCAGAATCGCTAGTGTTAACCGTTCGCCTGTATAAGTTGAACTGGTCAGGATATGGAGCCTTTACAGTATCCAAGCTTAGAAAGTGAAGCTAATATGTGCTCCAAATCATGGGTATCTCAATATTCCGGTCCAAAGCCCTCTTCATGATATCTGGCAGAAGAGAATCATTACCAGAGCCCGATACAGTACAAGTATTGAGACTACGCCGGGTCAGACGCAGACCTGAGACTACTGGGTCCTTTTGAGAGACATTGTGTAGATCGACTCTCATGCATGAGAACAGGTACTTTTTGCTCGTAGAATCAGTAGCCCAGTGGACCTAACTTGGGGGCGCGTGGAAAGTGGTAGGCCAATAATAATAGGGGTGACGTTGAAGAGATTGGCGGAGTAAGTCCCAGAAACGCCAGGCTGTGTAAAGGACCCCGAGCGCTCGTGCTAACTACCATCCAATCAAAACCTACAACTGCTAGTAATATACATACGCTGCATCCACCGGACCTTCGCGGAGCTAATTCGACCTGCTGTGGTGATTGCCTAACTATTGGCTCTTCCAAATGTAGGGCTGATGCAGGATCAGGGGCATTGGCCCAAGAGAAGAGGTGTTGCTCTTCTATATAATTGAGAATTCTCACCCTCCACAGATAATCATCGGTCTCGGTTTTTAGGCTTGAACCTCTACGGCTACTGTACCCCATAGGCTGTCAAACACTTTCGTACATTCATCTCTCACACTAAAAGTCTGCTGGAGATACGACACTGGATCGGGAACTTCCCCTCAACTATCAGCAAAAATTTCGATCGGTGCCATTATTGCGAGCCTCTGACATAATGGCCATTCGAAAACGGTTGAAAACAGTCCTTCTCAAGCTTTTATACAAGAATGAGGTATATTTCATACAAAAAGTTGAAGTTTACAAACTGATACATGGCTAGTCTATCACATTCCATAACGTTGAATGCGGCCCAGGTGACCTTTACGTCGAATTCTTTCTCGATGGTTCTTATGAAGTTGAGTCTTGGAGCGAGTTCCAGGAGAGACCGAAGGCGAGATCCGCTGTGGTAAAAGCCAAGTGGAGCTGTGGGAAGCTGCAACAACTTGCCGAGTCTGTACAAGAAGGAAGTATCGAAAGACCAATGGCCGAAGAGGTATTGGAAACGATACGACTGGATACCAGAACTGCAAGAGATCGAGTATCTGTGCAGCTGGGGCAAGGTTCAAGTGGCTGGTTTTAATTGAGTTGATATGGCTCGGATTGGTGCTGGAAAATCAAACCCGAAGTGTTCTTTGTCTGCCAATTGCACAATTCATCAAACGCCATACATAACGAATGGACAACAGTACTTTAATTTCTCCGAGAGCCTTGCAAGTTGCTGAGAAAGGGGGTTTTTAATGGTACAGTCCGTGCTTCAATGCAGAGAAAGTCAATTATCTTCAGCAAAAGCCAACCAGATGGACAGCCAGCCCTGATACCAATATAGACCCAATACAGTGCCCAACATGGGCTTCATCTCCTTCAATCAATCGGTATTCAACGAAGCTTACTGTAAAGCTATGGGAGGCGATTTTCAAACCACACAACCTCGAGTCAGTGAGAAAGTGATCCAAATTGCCTACGTCCTTGAAAATAAGATTGTTCGTGTGTGAGTACTACCCCGCCGATATAATCTAAACTGACAATGAGAATAGTTCCGAGTACCCACATAATCTCATTTGAAATGAATAAAATAAACTTGCTGGCTTCAAAAAGCTTTATTAGTCCCAATTATAGTGCATCCCTGTCTTATCTGTTCGAAATATGAACTACTCTGCTAGCTGGAAGGTTTTGAAGGCAAAGGGATATATGCCATGGTCGAAATGGAAACGTGGGCTATACTGTTTGATCTTTATTGTTATCAGATGATTCACTTAGAGCGGGTGGGATAACTTGACCAGTTTCTAGTACAGGTCTGGAGACTATGCCCGGTTGAAACGCATGACTAGGACTACCGGGTCCTTTTGGGAGACTTTGTGTAGGCCGACTCTCATGCATGAGAACATATACTTTTTATCCGCAGCAGTAGTAGCCCGGTAGACCAAAATTGGGGGCTCGTAAAAGTGGTACCGCAGCGATTTGCGGATTAAGCCCCAAAAGGCTAGGCTATTGAAGGAGTCATGGAACTATGCGGGGAAGACCCCGATTGCTAATACTATTCTAATATCCAATCAAACCTTACACCTGCTGGCAACTCACGCACACTCCATTTAGCGCACCTTCGCGGAGCTAATTCAATGTGCTGCGGCGATGGCCTGACTATTGGTTCTCCTCAATGCAGAGTCCATGCAGGAATAGGGGCATATGCCAAAGGGAAAGGGTGTTTCGCGTCTACATAATCGAGAATTGTCGCCACTAACAGAGACTCATCGTGCTCGGTATTCAAGGCCTGCCACCCCTCGACGGCTACCGGGCCTCACAGATTGCAAAATACTTTCGTACAAATATCCCTCATACCAGCAGTCTTCTTGAGATACGAGACTGGATTTCTATATCCCCTCCATTGAAGCTTATCACAAACAATTGAAATGGGGCTATTATTCCAAATTTTGGCGCAATGGCCGGTCAGAAACTGTTGCTTTCCAAGATTAGAAGTGGCCTCGGCTCAAACTCAGTTTAAATCTGGGATGCCTCACCATTTCGGGTATGAAAGCAGCCATCAGGAGCTTTTGGACATTCTTAGCATTAATCACAGACAATTTTGACAGAGCAAAGACAAAGCGGTGGAATCTGAGAAAGGGGTTATATATAAACGACCAAGAATATTTCACTCCTCCCAAGGAAGTCGCATCGCCCATGCACATTAAAATGCAGCCCGACAGGAGTGAGCCCGGATCCTACGCGCGAATCGCGGCACCTCGGAATCAATGTCCTTAGAGCTACTGCGAGTCATTGGCCTATCTAATACACGAATTAAATGGCGTAAATCCAGTTCAAACAGCAGTGCTGCGGGCAGCAAGTTCTTGAGCAGGATGGTTTTGCATAAATCATACTGCCCTCTCCCGCAGCCATGGCATCGCTTAGACTCGATGGAGCATAGATCAAGCCTCATCCCCCCACATAGCCCTACCAAGTCTCCCTAGCTTTCATGCCATCCCAGGGATAGAGGACTGGTAACTCATGTGCACAGGACCTGGGCCGGATGCATAGTGAATCACTACTGAAAACATGCCAATTTCATTTGATACCTTGGGCTACAGGCGGAAGATCACTACCATACTAAGCATCGTAACTCAAGGTACATCGATTATAGGAGCGGTGATCCGGGGTGCCGGGGGAGGTGGGCATCGCCTGCGTAAGTTGAGGACCTTGTTCGGGCATGGGCGGCGTAAGGATGTCTTGTTGGAGATCGGCAACGATGCGCTCCAGCTGCTCGACGCGGCGATCCTTCTCCTGGACCTCTCGACGCAGTCGCTTGACTTCGTTGTGGAGATAGTCGCCATTCCCTTGGGAATCCGGAAGCTCGTCGTCGGGCGAATCGTGTTTACGCTTGAGAGTAGTAGCCGGGGGGCGGTTGGTGCGGACACTCTGCAGCTCGTTGGCTCGCTCCCATTGCATACCAACAAGAGCGGAGGCTGTTGGACCCTCCTCCGTGTGCATGTGGCGACGGCGTAAGTGCTCTCGAAGATTTTCTTGGCGCGTGAATCCGTTGGCGCTGCGGTTGCAATCGGCATAGGGACACATCAAGGGCTTCTTAGTGTCGTCGTTCTTCTTGTGGACCTCACGCTGGTGGCGCAAGAGCCCGCCAGTATAGGTAAAGCCATGAATTTTGTTGCAACCAGGTTCGTAGCACTTGTAAGGCCGATCGTGTTTATCCATGTGTTTGCTGGTAAAGAATGAGTTAGTATGGAGAAGAGCCAGCGAACAACGTGTCGAAAAGGAACTGAATTAACTTACTTCCATTCACTGGGGCGGCGGAACGTAGGCGGTGCAGCCTTACAGTCAGTGTGGTCGCAAAAGATTTGACCTTCGCCGTTCTTAGGAGGATCGCGGTCGCGTCGGACTGGCTGCACGCCCTTCATGCCGCCAGAACCGAATCCAGACGCAGCAAAAACAACATGCGGAGCTTGACTTCGCGGACTAGTATAGTGAGGTTCGTCGACCATATTATCGCGTCGATCCCACTCAACTGAGGGGGGCTTGTAGTGGAAGAAGAAGTCTAGCAAGAAGCGTCCACTGATCACTTACAACCGTACTAGAAGTCGGTCCAGAACGGGGGGAGGTTGGTAATAAAAAAAGGGAAATTTACGAGGATCAGGAAAGCGGAAGATGCAAAAAATATCGAGCGGAGTCGAGGAATTGGAAAGCTGATAGCAAATAGGTGTGGTCGGTACTATTCTAGGACTTGTAAACTTTCATCGCGAGAGCCATAATGCCTTCACTGACGGTCTCGTCACATCCCCACATCTAATATCTTATTTTGGCCTGCATCGCAAACTTACCTTTTTGATTGGCTCTGGTGCAATCTACTGGAAGCGCGGGCTTGGGGCCTTTCTGTTCATCTCAAGATTAGCGCCTTGGCGACCCGCTTACCTGATTGTCGTACATCTTTTAGCCCCATTATGTATGAAGCTGGAAAAATCAAGAACAGCCTAAGGAGGCACCTCGATCATTTACTAGACCCCCTACCCAGCACTCAAGCGGTATCCTGGGAAGCAACGCCTTCATTGGGCTTGATGCTCTCACTACTGGGACTGGCATACCGCCGTCGAGGATTGTACATGCTTTAAGAAAATCCCAGCCTGGGTGGTTTTCATTAACGGCTCCTGGGAGATAGAACCGTATTTCTAACATTGACCTCACTGGGTAGGTTCATACGTCTCTGACCAGGGAAGAGGTTCGGACGCATTATTGGGCCTAGGGGTCCCTTTTGGAAGGTTTCTGTGTAAATTGACTGTCATGCAGGAGAATTGCCGCTTTTCTCTATTAACGGCAGTAGCCCAGTGGTAGAACGAGTGGGCCCCGTAAAAAGTGGTAGGCTAATGACAATGACGTTTACGTGGAAGAAAGTATTGGAGTGAGACCTAGAAGGGCTAGCCCGTAGAACGAGTTATGAAATTACTCCAAGAAGATCCCAAGCGCTCCAGCTTCTCTATCATCCAATAAAATGCCACGATTATCTGGAGATCCAAGCACACTGCATATAGAAGACTTTTGTTGAGCTAATTCAAGCCTCCTGGGTTATCGCCTCACTATTGGCTCTTCCATCTGCAAGCCCATTCAGACTAGCCCTGGTTCGGACGCATTATTGGGACTGCTGGGTCCTTTTAGAAGGTTTCTGTAGAAATCGACTCTCGTGCATGGGAGCCGCTGCTCTTTTTCCCACAACGGTAGCAGCTCAGTGGGGTCAAGATCGATGCCCCGTAAAAAGTGGTAAGCAAGTGACAATGGAGGTGACGTCGAAGAGAGTAGCGGAGTAAGCCCCAGAAAGTCTAGCCCGTAGAACGAGTTATGAAATCACGCGAGGAAGACCACGAGCGCTCGAACTGTTCTATCATCCAATAAAATGCTACAATTGTCTGGGAATACGCGCACGCTGCATTTGGAGAACTATTGCGGAACTGATTCAAGCCTCCGGGCAATGGCCTCGCTATTGGCTCTTCCACATGCAGGCCCGACGCAGGATCAGAGGCATGGGCCAAAGGGAAGGGGTGTCTCCCGTCTACATAACTGAGGAACATTCCCATCAAGGCTGGCACCCCTCTCCGCTACGACCTCATAGATTGCAAAATATTGTCCACACAATAGCCACCAACCGCATCCCTTACTATCCGTCTTGTGGAAATAAAAGACTGATTTTTTTTCCATTTTCACCTTCAATGCCATCCTCCAGAGAGCCAACTACTCCCACTGGTGCCATGAAGCGGACTGCCTCAGCCTCGGCCATAGATGAAAGCTCGGTTAGACGGGATGTTGGTCTTGTAAGTGCGGCAAGTAAATGTATCTTGGTATGAAGGCTTATGGAACCTAGCCTGCCACCCCCGAACACTCTTGCATCCGCGTACCCTTTGAACACTATGTTTTGATATATGTCGACGACAAAAGAAAGCTGAGAGTCAAAGAGTCCGATTCTATCCGGGAGGAGACTTCGATCGTCTTCACTCCCGAGGTTCGCCAGAACTTTCTTGAAATTCTTGGAGACGGAATTGATCATCATCCCGTGACTGGTTGTATGTCTATAAGGAATAATTGAATCACATGACGCATGTAACTAACAGAGACTGACAGGCACCCCAAATGCATCCGATGACCGCCTAGGAGGAGTGGACCCGGACAGCGATGACGACTCAGGCAGTGATGAAATGACTCCCTTACGTATCGCAGACACCCAAGAGGTCATGAATTACTATGAGGGTGCTTTGAAGCGCTTCCAGCAGCTCAATTGCCGTACGGTTGCCAAAGCATTCATCAAGTTCATCGAGCCACGCAAGCAGGTCCGACACCCGTACAACGGTGGAAAGCCACCACCAGGCTCGGCCCCTGGAGCCACCAGCGACCCAGAGAAGACCAAGCCAGAGTGGTGGGCCCCAGGTGTCGTGCATAAAGAGCCTGATCACCTACGCAAAGATTGTATTTTATGCCGTCTTGTCCTGTCAATTTTGATTTTTACTCATCCTTTCTCACAGGCCGCATCAAGCTTCTGCTTCATATTATCCGCGAGCTTGGATACCTGGGAATCACCGCTGAGAAGCTAAAAGACGTCGCTGGCGACACCAAGCGGAGCCTGAAGCCGCCATCTCATGTGGAGATTATCTATGAGATTCTGCGTGTGCGCAAGATGGAAGAACGCTACCAGAAGGGCGAAGCTAGTAAGTGTAGACACTAGGGATACAGTATCTGATATGAAACTAATGTATCTTGTCGCAGGTGAAAATACGGTTGTCTATGTCATGTACTGTGGAAAGAACAGAGGTGACGACGGGTCTGATGGGACGGCGGTAACACCAAATCCAGACGAGGGGAGCATCGAGAATACAGTACAGAGCAGCGGAGACGACAAGTCTGATAAGAGAGTAGTAACACCAAATCCAGGCAAGGCGATCAACGAGAACCTACCGATAATTCCTATGTCAACCAATGAGCAAGCGGCCACGGCTATTCCGACTGGACCCCTATACCCCCTTCGAGGCATCTTTCCAATCCTCGGGGTACAGCCTGAATACATTTGCGAAGTCCCCAATTCCACCCCTTTCCGGTCATCGTCTGATCAGCTTCACACCACCCCTATCCAGTACAATGCATGGGGGGTACCAATATTGCACCAGAATACTCAAATTCCGGTAGGATACGGCACACCCGGAACGATACAAGGCTTCCCACCGCTCTCAATACACAACATGCCCACGGTATTGCCCGCTGAGCAGCCTAGCATGGGCCGACACCCACTTTGGCCCCTGCATAAGCTGCCGTTTTCCAGTCTCGCTGAAGTCTAATCAGATTGACTAGGCTCAGATGAAATTATACATACTGAGGTTGGAAGACTACATCCAACATCACCGAACGCCACGAATCGAGAAAGAAGCGGGAGAGATACCGGGGATGGAAATGCAGAGGAAGCAACAGGCTGATGTGAGGGCGGAATGGGTGATATTGATTGATTGAGGTTTTTCTTTATAGCTCTCTGGTCATTGAACAAAGTCAACAATACGATAGTCGAGGGTTGGTGGGTTAAGAATACTTGTATCTTTTATTTTATTTCTCTTGCAGACAAATGATAGGCCACTGTCAGCATAAGTGAACTTGGTCCCAAATACAGAGAATTCTGTAGTAACACTGGTGAGCATACCAACGGGCAACTTATACCCTGCATCTAGGCATAACAGTCTAGCATAGACCTTATTCGAGTATCAGATACTGTACGCCCAACTCTATAAGAAAGGTAGATTGGCAAAGGAATCTCAAGCTTGCCAGCGGATTTATCCAGCCGCATGATTCCTCAACCACTAAACCTCGGTGGCAACTAGATTATTTGTCTGGTTGTGGTGTCTCTCTATCCACCACTCTCGGACTGGTTATGACGGGTATGACGGCCAATTAGGAGGGCCCCGTTCCTTGGAAATGAATGTGGAAGACAAAATGAAAGCTAAAAAACTAGAAAAATTTGTGTAAAACTTCTCCTGCATCTCTTTGACAGAGCTTAGGTACCAATTGGTATGTCCAGTTTATGTATCCAATTCCTGATGAAGCTCATGGAGGGTAAATTTTCCCGTGATGTGTTCAGCTGTCACCGCCATCTTTCGCTGTCTAGTTGGGTTCTTAGAAGCCAAAGAGGCGTGCTAGTTTGAATAGGTGGTATTTGAGATGATCCTGGTGTCAAATATGAAAGCTTAGTGGCCTTCAGTGCTCGGTGTGGTCAAATATCACACGTAATTTTCTTTGTACCCGTACGCAAGATGATGGGTGAAGCCAATGCCCTCATAAAGACAACTGACTGCCGGAAAACCTATATATACTGTTGAAAACCTGCCATTGACCTCAGATTGTTGTATCCAAGCTATCATCTTTAAGCTGTCTCCCATTTGTTCTTCATAGGCCTCCAGAATGAATACCAAATCATCTCCGGATCATATCAGATATACTGTTTTGAGATACCTGTTTCGAAGAGCAAATAAACACTCCGCATGCCCTTCTTGTCTTCTATCTCGTCTCAGATACGACAAATTGAAAGCTCACTGTGAGAGCGAAGGGAAAAATGGAGATCAAATTCACCAAGGGCTTATAGCCAAGGACTTCCCGACATTCCATGGCGCCTATCGGGATGCAATAGGATGGATGGAGCCTAAAGAAGGATTGCGCCTACCTTCCAGCCGGTCTGCTTGCTTTGACCTCGATACTGTGGTTAGATTCAAAGTGTGCACCACGGAAGGTGGCTCATCATATGATCTACTGCTTCAAGCAGCTGAAAACTCCGCTATGGCCTATATTTGTCCTTATGACCTCGCAACATTCAATTCCATGTCATCTCTACATGATCACTGGGAAGAGGACGAAAACCAGACCCATAGAAACCTTGCGTCTCCGTCAACATCGATTTTCACTGATGCGTTCACTACTGTCATGGGCCGTCAGATCAATGGCCTTCCGCTTGGCGTCGGTAGACGAGGACCTTATTCTCCGCATGAATGTTTCAAAATCAGATTTGTCATGAAGGAAATGGAAATCAAGAAATTGATTGATTGGTACAACGAAAACAAGGAGGAGCATCTCCCGAAGTTGTGTATATAGAATACAAGCCTAATCGTACGATGCTACATGTAACACTGAGATGTCATCACCCTTTCTAGACAACCCAATCCATGACATGAACAGGTTTTCCGATGGCAAAGCCAACGATCTGGACTTTTTTGAGTGCGTGTTTCTCTGCAACAAGAAGATTCTCTTGGTAATCGTGGGAATGTTGCTCCTCTAACCCTATACAATCCTTGCCTTGGCGAAGCTTCCGTATCTAGAGCCTCCTCTTATGAGCGCGGAGTCCATCCCAAATCGCGCGTAGGATTCGTTTAGTGAGATTTCGTCCATGTTCCTTGTCCAGAGCAATGTTCTCCATGATCGATTTGAATATAACAACACTCTCATATGTCTGGCATTTTGCGACAAGCTCAGGGGCTGTCAGCCTGTTTGATGAATTGAGAATTTCGAGGTTACTATGTTTGCTCAACCAGGCTGCAGCGTCCACTCTGCCAAGTTGAATAGCAAGCATGAGAGGAGTGTTGCCGTTCAACGAGGTTATATGGCACGGCAAAGATGAATAAAGTAGGAGCAAGTCAAACATTTTCTCGGGCCGTTCATGGTATTCAACCACTGTGTGCCAAATTGTCTGACCTTCTGGCCCCTTCGCCCTATCGATATGAACTCCTCGAACCAGGAGACTGTCGGCAATCTTTGGAGTTGTGATCTTGACAAGATGAAAGAGATCTACTTCGTTCAAGTGAGATGAAGGCCAAAGAAACAGCCGTTCATCTAAAATAATCCGAAAGCCCTCAGGAGGTCTTGCCAAGGCATCGATGTGGGTTAGAAATTGCTCCCTTCCTGCCAACCAGGCGAGTCCAGAAGGTGCCTAGGTCTAACAAGTCGGAGGATTTAAAATGTAATTTCAACGTTTGCATACTTATACAACAGGGCTTGGATAAGATATCGAAGGGCAACAGGCCTTTCTCTGATGGGACGTGACACGGAATTCTGTTGCAATGCACGTTCTTGCATCACTGCTTGATTTGCTGTCGAAGACCGCTTCAAAGGACTGCGAAAGTTCCCAGTCTGTTTGGCGAAGAAGCTCTGGCGGGAGAACAAAAACCAAGGCCAGTGAGAACAGCTTAAAACAGGACTTCGGGCGGGATCGAGGAATAATTGAGCGGCTTCAGTATCCAACACGAGAAGACACCAATGAAACGCGAGTTGAAGGGTTGACAGGGTTTATTTGCTGAAACTTCGAACGGGACATGGCAGATAGGGCAGACAGAAAGCTAGACAAGGGCCATTCGGGATTGGCTCCCTGTGAAGATTAAATGACAAGTCAGCGCAGTCAAAGCAAGCGCGAGAGGAGCATCGTCCACATCTTGACAACTTCATCCCCAGTGTACGCCTCACGGAGAACCCGAGTAGTACTTGCTTTCAAAGCTATCATCTAGTGCCCATGACTAAGTGGAGATGGGGTCCAATTATAGACGACCAGTGTATTCAGACGAATGTGGCAGATCTTCTCTGACCTGAAGCTAGGGATGGCGATGCGTTGACATTACGAAATCTTTTAGAGGGATCTCTAGTCTAGATTCCTGTGACTGTCTGGGGTGACGGAATAGGCCCCTGGCCCTTCGAAAGCAACGAGCAAGTCGCCTGGCAGCCCCGGCCACCCACTTTCCCCCTCTCTTTTCGAGCTGATTTTATTTCGAATTCTGTGAAATAGGGTGTATTGTAAAAACATGTAATTGCGAGCACGGGCCCTTTATGTGGAAGACGAACCATCCTTGTTAGGAAAACCTATTGGTCGGACGGTTCGATCTGCTCCACTCAAGTGCTTAGGATTGACGCCAGATGATTTTGGAAGTAGAACTACACCCTCTTTCTTTTTCAGATATTGCCGAGAAAGACCCCCTCTATGTCGTTCATACGAATTAGAAAAGGAGAAACTAAATCAATGGACTTGGTGCGGCCGGGAGAGTCTATAAATCAATCACCCATGGACCCATCAATACGAGCCTGCGTGCGCGCGGTTCATGAGGGCGCATGTCAGATCTCCACTGGAGCCTGCCCCAGTCGTTACGTACCGTTTCAAAACGACCAATTTCACTGAATTCAACGGATACTGAATCATAGAAAAGGGACTACAGTTGGCCAACATGGGGTTGGTAATAACCTGAAATACTGCCCTGTTCCACGCCTTTCAAACTTAAAGCGCGAATCCCTTACAAGTCCACCTCATGGCACGTGATCTCTACTTTTTTTTGGGATGCCAAATCGAGAGATTCCTACCTCTTCTTTCTACACCCGTCATCGCTCTGATCACCTACAATTTCTTCCCCGTCATTGATTTCTCGCTTCAACCCAACTGTACTGAACCATGCAATTATTGTCAATCCGCCACCTTGTCAATTTCCAATTCTACCACCAGGTAAGAGAAATCCCGAGAGTTACAAATGACTCCAGAAAGCCACCGCAACGCGTTTGATCTCCCGCCAGATCTTGGTTGACAAAATCCTAGAATCTACCCATGCAGATGACACCTACATTTGTTCAACCGCCTGAAAGCAAGGAACTATCAGAGACCGATCAAGATGTTACCGACGCTCTGGGGCTCCTGGATTCATTCGATTATGGACCTTGTAAAAATATGGAACCCCAAGAGAGGAAGTTGCTCTACATAAGGGTGTTCAAGGAATACTGCAAAGAGGCTTTCGAGGAACTTGACTCAGACGAATCCATTGAGATCCGGAAGCGGTTCAAAGAGTATAGTACGTATCTCCCCGCTCGATCAATTCACTTTAACTGATTTTTCAAAGCACTCTACTGTGATCTGGGGACCCCGATGATGGGAATTTATCAAACGATGGACTTTGTGCGGATAAGAGAACACAAAAGGAGAAAGTTGAAGGCAATTTTGACCTTCCGCCATGCCATAATGTTAAAATGTGGGGAAAGGCGACATTGTTAAGGAAAAGATACAGTATACTTCCTACAACAGAAGCTCTTGATAGATGGCTGTGAATGGCTCCGCTCGATTCCAGTATTGCAAAATTACTTTCATCTTTGATAATCCTGAAGTTAGAGTGAAAGCAGAATAGATGTAGTGTTCCCCGCACCGTTCAAATATCTGCAGTTTTCTCTCTAACCACCCTCCTAAATTTCGCCTCATAATTAGCAACAAAAAAGAGGGGATTGAACCAGTTTCACTTCGATGCTGTGCTCCAAGAATATAGCATCAGATAAGGGATGATTGGGTCTTTGACGAGGTTCCAAAAGTCAAAGCAAAATTGGCCATGCTCCTGGCCAACAAGTGTCCCTCTGCATCGATAAGCATAGAGGGAAGTAGGGCTCTGGGCATTTTCCGTATTTTTTAAGTCAGGGTAGGTTGTTTGTTGTATGTATTGGAAATGCACCGCTTTAAGTGAATGGTAAACTTGGGAAACGGAATCATGAAGACAGCTTCACCTAAGTCCCTCAGTTATACCAGCCTCGTAGTTATGAAAGTCTGTCACCTAGTGAGAAACAGGCTAAGCGGGCTGAGCCCAAGCGCATTGCGCAAGACGCCAAATCGACCACAGCAGGTTCCCTGGAACCGCCACCCGTAATACACTAGATTTAATTAAATCGTGGTTTTTCTACTCCGTAGCCTTGGTTGTGACCTGATAAAGTACCCTCGTTTATGCTTTGCAGAATTCCATGAGATGCATCTGAACGCCACGGGAAACCTCCTGTCTGTCAGAGTAGCACAAGACACTTGCAAGCAGTGCCGTTCTTCGTTTCCATCCCTGTTCCCATCCAAGCCAAAAGCCTTTCCAGTATTTCCATCACAGCTGCAGGTCGATCCGGTTCTCAGAGATGATTAGGAACATGCACATGCCTCTATGAGACGCATTGGACCTGCAGGACTTAGACTGGAGCTAAATCCTCCCCCTGCCCAGCACTGACGCCGCAGGTTCGGAAGCCAAACGCCTTTACAGTGTAAGTATGTACACTGTATTGGATTTAACACTGCCATTGATGAGACCGGGCTACCATGCCAGGTATTGTTACCTGCTTCATGGTAATCTCAGGTAATGAAACAAGTGCTGCCGATCAAGGAGCCCCACTCAAAATGGAAAACATGGACTCGCGGGATGGCCGAGGACCTTGACCTCTGATGGCTGGCTCCTGGGAGATGGAACCGTTTTTTCCAGCTTTGTCCTACTTGGGTTGGTCTATACGGCCCTGACCAATGGTATGTTTCCTCCCCCTCGGGATCAGGAATTATGAAGCCAATAAATAATGATGCGTTTCTTGGCGTGTACTTTGGATATCTGTGCATCATTATAAGATGGTCCAATCCCTACTCTTTGACCACCAGCCTTTCATCCTAGCTGCCCGTCAAAATGTGCAACGCGAAGTTAAGTGGTGACAACCAAAAAGGTATGGCATCACCAAGAAAGACTGGCCTTTCGATCTAACAAGAAGACGAACTTTTATATCTAGCCATTCTTCGTCCACCTTCAATATCGTCATTTTCGAGCTCGGGTTCCACAAAGATTGCCTATACGTTAGACTCCTCGAGCGAGCGCAAAGTTGATCGAGCCTTAAAATACGAGAAACTAGGGTTTGAATGCTGGAGGAAAGATGAGATCGAGGTTTTACTACTTCAAAGGGATGAGATATCCATCAACCGGCTGTGCAGGTTCGGTCTTTACGACGATGATTTTGCCGAAATGAGGGGATTACAAAAGTTCTCTCCTCAGACTGAGGATAGTCTCACCTTCTCAATGTATTGGGATTTGAATCTTCCCCAATTTCTCAGAGATGGGCCCACGGCAGTCGCTGCTACGCTTTCAGAAAAGAGCGGTAGCAAATTCAAACGCATTGACTTTGAAGAGTTTGTACGAGTGGCTTGTGGGCTCTACTCTGCAGCAGTTGCGCACTTCCTTTGGCAATATGAACTTCTCTGTGTGATACTGTACTGGAATTTTGGCAGAAACGCCGGACACAGGACATTCTTACTCCAGCTGAAGGAAGTAAGTTAGCTAAGCACTTTGCCTCCAACATTAAGAGGAGAAATTTTCTAACATTTCTCAGTGCCTAGATGAAAGAAAGGCCGATCCCTTCTTGTACGCAGCAACGGTAACCGCTTTGGAAAGTGATGGCACGGGGAGGACCAAGGATGTGTGCTATAGGCTGGAGACAGCCCTGAGCCTAGTCACCAGGCCATTGCAGCAAACCCTTCAAAAGCCCGACGCGGCCCGGATTATACTCCGGGAATTGGAAGACTCGAAAACTCGGTTTTACGGCCACTTCTATACGGCGATAGTAGACTGGGATGTGCCATTCGATGATCGCACCGAGATCTTGGGGCGTTTGAAACACATCGGAGTGTTCGCACAGGCGCAAGTTTTGTCAGGAGAGGACCATGCTTTCTATAAGCAGCTCGATACCCAATCTGCAACACTAGATCCCCAAAGTTTGTGTGAAATTAATGACCGCTGGAACCGACTCTGTCACTCGGTTAAGGAATATATGGACGCCGGCGTCGTCAGTGAGCCAGAGATGAACCAACTTGCCCAGGTAAGGTTGGGAAGATGTCATCCGGCCCCGTTATTGACAAACCGTTTTCAGGAGTTCTACCGTCATCGCAACTTCTTTTCTTTTACCGCCGTTATCTCAGGGATGAAAGCGAGCCAGTCCCGGGCCTACGCCGAGCAGCAGGATTCCTACCTTCTTGATCCTTCAAGGGATTATGATCTTGTTGCAAACCTCAGATTAATGTCTGAATTCTATCTGGTAAATGGTTTTGCATCATGGGAGGAAACGAAGGGGCATCATTCCCCAAGCACTGGTGACGCCTTGGAGGATACTGGGGTGATGAGCTACATGAGAGATCTGGTCCGCCAGATATTTCTTGGGGGTTCTCTATTCGGCTGTTTTGGGCGTTAAATGGGTTTGCCTCCTATACGAATGACCTCCTGCAATTTTCTCTAGCGTTGTCAATGAACGGGGGGCCGGATGATCAAATTTCTACAAAATACTGCTGGATGGAAATATTGATACAGTTTCATTGAGTATTTAGGAAATAACGCGCATTACAGTCAACGTAATGTGGAGGCACAACATTAGTAAGCTGTTGAAAGGCATCTTAGAATAATTTCAAATCAAATTCTTGGCAAATAAAGATGGTGGTAATTGCTGTTGTAGAGGAAATGAAAATCAATGTGCAACGAGTCAATTCGCCGATTCTAAGCCGTACGACTCCATCCTCTATCGGGGAGGAAACAGAGGAAGTGTTGATATGGGCTCATAACGGCAGCAGAAGCGTGACGGCAGCGGGGAGGCCGGTATTGAGCCGGCTATGACACTGGAACCAAGACCTATTCCGGCATGAGAAAGCTTCTTACAGTGTCTATGCACCTATGAGTAGCACGGTACCTCCAGTACCTATACTGGAGCCAACCCATCCACATTTCCAAGCACTGACGTCACGTAAACGCCATCACCCTAATTGATTTGACCCTACCGAGGATTGCTAGATGTCATTAGTACCGAATTAATGAAATCCACCAGCAGTGCTCCACACCAGAAATATTACCTGCGAGATATCCGTATTTACAAAAAACAACAACTGGGTCGCATGCCGCTGATAAACTTTGTGACTCCCCAATCAGAAACTATGACTGTTCCATTTCTTGGCATCTCAATTGATTGGTGGTGTGCATTAAGATTCGATGGACCAATCCCTTCTCTTCAAATACTAGCATTCCATACCGATTGCCCGTCAAGATGTGCAACGTGGAGCCGATTAGGGACAGCTGAAAAGGTACGCCTTCATCAGTACAGTTTTGACTAATTATAGGGCGAACTCGTTTGACCTAGGCATTTCCCACCCACCTTGAATATCATTATTTTCGAATTCAGGATTCACGAAGATCGGTTATTCAACGGATTTTGGGGTGAAGGGCGAACCTATATCAGTTGTGGGGCGTGAAAAACCCACGCTAAAAATTAAGCAAATTGTGAGCAGTATAGCAAAGGTATCAGAATGTAGGCCCAATTTATAACAACAGTTACTACGCAACTTCTTGGACGAAATTTATGCATTCACTTAGCAGAAAGGGAATTATACTCGTTACAAGAAACTGATAATCAATCTAAAGAAGTAGCAACGAAACTACCAGTCAAGAGTGAGTAGATAATCTCAGCTATTGTTACAGAAGAATGCAAGAAAGCTTTCTCGGTCTATATCACGATTGACAACTTTGCTCCCGTTTCGTACGGAACCACCCATGAGAATAGGGCGGCTGGACGACTGCAATTGGCCTGCTTTGGTAACATCGCCATTCAGAACCTGTGAGCCACCCTCAACCCGCGTGTGAGCGGAGCCAGAGACAACCACAACTGCACCGGCCCGGGGTGCAACATTTCTGTGTCCGCCGTTTGTAGAGGCAAGGTTTGACTGATATTTTCACGTTCAAAGAATTAGCCTCAAGACCCGATTAAGAGATAGCATTATGAAGAAGTATTGGCTTTCTGGCAATACCTTTGCACCGCCTGATGCCTCATGTGAAGGGGTAGGTGGGGTCGTATTATCTTGGTGATTTCTTCTTGTCATATTGGAAGGTCGACCGAAATAGAATGAAGTTTGACTCAAATTCAATGGCAAGACAGAAAAGTTTAAAAGAGTGCGAGGAGTTGTAGAAAATGGCGAGTGAGCGGGGGAAGGACCCCTTAAATGGCCGAGTCAATCTGACATGATACTTCATAATACGAATTCTACGTAACAACTTGTAATTAAAGCCTTTGGAATAGAGTAGAAAGCAGTCTAATAGGCTGCACCTTAGATAGCGGATTGCACATGACCCAAATCAACCACAACGGGTTGCCTGGGGCTTACGTCAAAGAATGTATCATCTTTGGTCACCACCTGAAATATTACACTTCTTTACGGGTTGGAAGCGGGCAAGACATGCGTCAAAACGCCGTTATAGTGCGGAAAAGAGCGCAAGCCCCCTTAAGGAATTTCATCCTTCGTGCCTATTTCCATCTTCATACAGGCCAAACCCTTTGTAATTTATGCAGGGTAGGTACGAAGTCCCCGCAAGATCATCTTTACAAAATAAGAAAGCAATTTACGGAAGATGCTATTTCGCTGCATTGTGGAGCCACCAGTTGTCAGTCGGATCTTGAGAAGAACCATTTTTGAGACTCTATTTTGGGTAGCAAAGTTGTGGACTTAATGAAATTGTATCCTATTGTAGTCTCCAGCAGTTATTGAAGGTTCTAAAACAAAAAGTCACCAAAAAGCGGATGGGAATGGATGGATTGGAAATGGTAGACTTAACCACGGAAAGGGGGAAATAACTTCAAAGCACCTTAAATGGCATCGGTTGGGTTCTGGTGTCGGCCCAGTCATATTTGGCCCCATGCATGATTTCGTCACTCGAGCTACTAAAAGATTGGGCCACGATTGCTCCCGGTACAATACGCGTTTCTCCACTGTTTCCTGATCAGGCTTGGTGAGAGAAGACGAATCATTTTCGAGAGGTCCTTGCTGGTTTCTTGTCGCGATTTAAAGGTCAGCTTTAGCTTGCACAGAGATAGACACGACTGACTATCCACTCTAGAAGTGATATGTACCATGGTGAAGAGGGAGGTTGAGCAGCTATTCTGCAGGACGAACCTAACTTCCCTCGCATAAGTATTTCTTGCTTCTTTGGAAATCTAATCATTTGTATCTTT
Organism: Penicillium rolfsii; assembly: GCA_011392555.1. Classification (NCBI taxonomy): domain Eukaryota; kingdom Fungi; phylum Ascomycota; class Eurotiomycetes; order Eurotiales; family Aspergillaceae; genus Penicillium; species Penicillium rolfsii. The sequence continues at coordinate 19,505 of QMFL01000012.1, forward strand.
GTTACATAGCTAGCAGCTGGAGTAACTTACAAGAGTCACTTACAAGGGAAATGAGTTGACCGGACGGTTCCGTACAAATCCGATGTACGGGACATATCCTTTCACGAAGCAGGCGACGGCAAGTCCGAGTCTATCCTCAACGGGTTTAGATTCAAGTACCTTCACCTGAATCGATCTTACTAGTGTCGAGCTATTAGGCAGTGGAGAACCAGGGAGCGCAAAGCGGGGATAACCACTACATATCGCGCACACCCTTCCGTCCAGTGTACTGTTCCCCTTCTTGACGGCAAAGACAGGGAGGAGTATTTCTACTGACAGAAAAACAGTTGAAACTATGAGACAACGAACGTCCTGGTCATGATTATAGTCAAGTCAAGTACTGCACCCCAGTAATACTTTATGACTCGAGTTTTTGCTTATGTGGAATCTTCCCTCTCAAGGGCCGCGACAGGGATGATTATCCGCAAAATGAAAGTTCCCTCCAGAAAATTGTGCGGGTCTTCTGCTTTCAGTTAGGTTTGGAGCACGGTCAAAGCACCGCCAATCTGCTATTTCTCGCTAATAGGACTTTCAGTCCACTGATATGCCCTAGCACTTCGTGTGCCACCATTATCCGAGACTCTGCTTCGCTCGGGGGAGGAGATCCGCTCGCTAACATCATCAAATGACTTTCCTCCTCCGGAGTCCTCGTTATTATTCACATGCATTATTCTTCTTACCTCAGTGTGATCTTCCACACGGTGTGCCTGCATTGTGTGCTGAAAGAAACATTTTTCATCAGTCCTAGTCATGCAGGAATCTCACATTGAGCAGCAAACTTTACCCCCAGACGATGAATTCGCACGTTACGACTATGTCAATCGCAGCACATTCCAGTTACCAGTACATCCGCCATCGACGTCGTATTGTTGTCCATCTATCTACCATGCCTCTCCGCCGATGGACGTAGATGGGATGTACTGCATGTCCGCACCGCCGTATCTCGCCCTGATGCAACCCCAGACGCTGTCATCTCCGTGGACCAGTATACCAACGCTGCCATCGACCTTCGATACGAGACTGTCATCAGGGCCGGCATCAACCTCCAACCACTGCTACATATCGCGCACACCCTTTCGTCCAGTGTACCACTCTCCTTCTTGACGGCAACACAGGGAGACGAACAGTCGGAGCTACGAGTCAGCAACCTCCCTGCACGTTACTTTGGTCAAGCCATGTATTAAACCCGACGAATAAGTTATGACTCGAAGTTATTATTGTCTGGAATCCTCCTTCTCAAGGGCCGCGACAGGGATCATTATCCGCAAATGAAAGTCCCCTCCAAAAAGTATGCGGGTCTTCTGGTTTCAGTTAGGTTTGGAGCACGGACGAAGCCCCAGAAATCTGGCTTTTCTCGCTAATAGGGCTTATAGTCCACTGATATGCCCTGGCACTTCGGCTACCACTATTATCCGAGACTCTGCTTCCTGCTGGGAAGAGACCAGCTCAGCTAGCATCATAAAATGGCTTTCCTCCTCCGGACTCCTCCCCTTGGTATTATTCACATGCATTATTCTTCCCTCATTTAATATTGCACACGGTGTGCCAGCGTCGTGTGCCGAAAGAAACAATTTTCATCAGTCCTAGTCATGCAGGAATCCTACCATGAGCCTTTGCCGCCAGGCGATGAAATCGACTTACTCAAGCTCAACGTATTCCAATTACCGGTGCATTCGCCATCGATGTCGGATTGTTATCCGTCTATCTACGATCACTCTCCGTCGATAGACCTAGATAGGATGTACTATTTGTCCGCACCGCCGTATCCCGCCTCGATGCAATTCCAGACGCTGTCATCTTGGACCGGTACACCAACGCAGCCATCGACCTTCGATACGAGACTGTCGTCATGGCCGGCACCAACCTCCATTTTACCGACGTGGACAACCACTCTCGGTTCAAGGTCATTCACAGGAATGTCAACGCAAGACGAAGGTTTCGGCAATCAGGACGAACGGGCGATGAGATTCTCGCAGAAACAGACCAGAGCGGACAATCGGCGGAAAAGCAGAGGTAAGACTACAACCATTCGCCCATGAATGCAGTCATACCTTGTCTAAATTGAACTTTGATTTGGGCTTCTTCTCTCTCATGTTGGAAGTTGATTCACTACAGCATGTCCCAATATGGCGTACACCCCGCCCTGAACGCTGTTTCTTCCCCAGTATCACCTGCAACGCTCTCCAAAGAGTAGTATCTTGCAACCCGCGGTTAAAGCTCAATAGTTCGGTTTTCACAAGTGTTCCCTCTTTCAGATTAAGCCCATTTGTTCCTTCTGCTAGAATATCGTCTGCTGAAAAAGCTCTTGACTGACAATCAATAGTACGAAAACTCATGACCACAGAAGAGAAAAGAGAAATTTGCGAATACAAGGGGTCGAACCCAAATATTAAACACCAAAAGATTGCGGGTAAGATCTCGATGCAATGAAAGCCAACTTATTCTGACCAGTGAACCTGTATAGACGGATTCGGCTGGGCAAGAAGGTAAACCAAAGCAATTTCCATATAGGGTATTACATGAAAGGCTAAATTATAAGATAAGCACAATTTCCAAACTCCTGAAGAATAGGCACCAATACCTCCGATTTGTCAGTTCTGGCCCGTCCCCTGTCAAGTCCTTCGAATACGGAAACCTAGGACACGCCGTGACGACAAGATTTCACACCCCTCAATCCGAGATCAATAGTTGAAGGGACCGCCCTCACGTATAAGTCAGAGCCGCCTTCACAAGTGCATGAAGTACGCCCAGGCGAAGAAACAGTCACCGTGCACGCAACCGAGGCAGAAAGAGAGGTGGATAAACCTACACCAGAAGATGCACGGAAGGCTTTGGAGGGAACCACAAAATATATCGAATTAAGTTCTATCCCTCTCTCTGCCGCTGAATTGAAACCCCTCAAAGGATTCATGGAGCGTGTTAAGAGTGACATGAAATAGTCTGTTTGTGCAAGTGTGTGCGAGGAGTCAATCCAGTTCAATTCTAGAGACAACATTCAGAAATAAAATTAATCCTGTTGTAGCACCAGCTTCGTTTGTGATCCAAGAGTGACTCGCTGTTAGTAGGGGTGAGCCTTCGCTTCTGAGTTCTTGCCAGGGTGTCTCTTGTCCTTTTCTCAGTAAAGCATTCTCAAGTTACATACCTCTCCATATAATAACCTCCGAGAAGAGGTGAGGCAAACTTCCCTCATAGTTAGGCTTTTGAGAGAGACAGAAGCGCCCTGGCTGGCTGGACGATCGGCTCTTTATCAGATTAGATGACGCATAGTGTAGTTAACAGTTTGGAGCTTTCCAAGTGGTGGGTAGGCACCCAACCCAACAAGTCACTTCTGTGTCCGTTTCCCAGATATATCCGCGATACGGGAAGGCCATTCACGCAAAAAGGGAATCTTAGAGAGTATATGCCACGTCTTTTCCGGCGCACAGCGCAATATGTCGCTATTAGGGCAAGACACAGTTCGCATCCGAGATCGACTAAATTGAAGGGTATTCTCAGCGAAGGATCATGCATACACAGCTTTCCAAACGATAACATCCGAGCAAGGGCAAACTTCCGTTATCACCAAATATGGAAGAGAAAATGCGCCTGCATGATGTTGAGCGCTAACGAGCTAGAGACGCAGAGGCTTAAGATATATTGAAACTCCCCATCTCCTGCTTGATATAATAGAAATTCGGATGGTGTGCATTCTAGCAATCTGGATAAATCTTTGGGGTTATGCGTAGTTGTGGCTGCAGTGTAGCTTTGTCCCATTCCTTCTCTGTAGACGGCTGCGAATGGCTTGGCTGGACTCGTTCGTGGAAAGGAACTGAATAATCGGTCACATTGTCAGCTTAAAGTATTCAATAACTAGCTCTGCCAGATAAACAAAATAGAGGAAAAAACTGCCTTTCATCCTAATAAAGAGTTAGGTTTACCTCTCAGCTGCTGACACACAAGAAGGTCACCTGAAGTTATGTTTGACATGCGTTGCAATCATGAAATTTGTGAGATGGAAGAAGAGTCATTCATGAAAACGGAAGTTATTGATTTCGTCTCTTCAGTGTAAGACGCTGGTGCAACGTGATCAGTGGAACGAACCGATGGTGGGAAAAGTGAAAATAGAGAGGGAAGGAAGGAGAGGTACATTATCCTGAATATCAACCCCCCATCTCCTGCTTCATAGAATAAAGTTCACGTGGTACCCAAGCTAGCAATCTTGATGGATTCTTGAGGCCATGTGCGGTCGTGGCTCCGGCGTAGGTTTGTCGCTTCCCTTCTCCGTAGGGGGCTGCGAATGGCTTGGTTGGACTCGTTCGCGAAAAGGAACTGAATAATCCGTGGCATTGTCAGCTTAAGATATTCAAAGAATAGGCCCGCCAGATAGAGTAAATAAAGTAGAGAAATAAACTCCCTTTCGTCTGAATAAAGATCTAGGTTGGCCTCCCAACTGTTGAAACCAAGACGGTTACCTGCTGAAGCTGCGCTTGACATGCGTTACAATCATGAAGCATGTGAGACGGAAGAAGAGCCATTCATCAGAACGGAAGTTATTTGATTCCGCCTTTTCGCTGAAAGAATCCGGTGCAAGTTGATCGGTGGAACGAGCTGAGAGTGGGAAAAGTGAAATTGGAGAGGAAAGGGAGGAGAGGCACAGTATCACTTCCCGGCCGAACTTTTCCTCGCACAATTTCCAATTACAACTTCTTGTCTTTTTCCTTGCCTCGGGGTAGGTGTGTCAACGGGCGTTTCTACAACCACCACCCTCACAGGAATGTTTCGTGGGCACTGAACCAAAAAGAACTCGCTTTGGGCTCGCTCTTACTGTTTGAGCTTGGTCTGTCCTTACAGGGATAAATCCTGGTGAAGTCGCTTAGTCCCCCACTCGGAACATCACCTCACTTTGGCATCTTAATCCTTCTTGACCAGGCTCCAAGTATCGTTTATTGTCGTGCTTGTCAACGTCGATGTTATTCTGCTCCAAATCTAACGGCCGCGAACTGGTTCCATTAGAAGCAACCGAGGTGAGCTTTCTCCTTGGTAACTGGAAATTTTGACCTTCCTCCAGTAGGTACATCAACATTATGATTCCCAACAGCGAAGGCCTACTCCTTGTCATTCCAAGCCGTCAAGTTCAGCATTTCTCCTCATATCTAACTCCCTGCACAACTGCGCTAGTCTCGGCTCCAGACTGCAAGTTCAACCACGACACTCCCGAGACCACACACCGACGAGGGGTGATCCAGCCTTCTGGACGAAGGAGGAATAAATTGGTCCTTTACTTGGGACAATCGGTACCAAACCCTTGGTGGCATTTCAATATCAGCA